>MKEJ01102627.1:0-19263 GCA_001753735.1 Embelia ribes | reverse complement strand
TTATTTTTATCTTAAAAAAATTAAATGCATTCAGTTTAAAGTTTCCAATTTATTAAAACCAAGATAGTAAATAAGTTTAATTTAAAAATTGAATAAACTTTTAAAGAAAATGAAACCGGAACAAAACAAGCTTCATTTTAAGACCTCTCCAAGTGGCAAAGTGTTACAAATTGATGG
This sequence comes from Embelia ribes, assembly GCA_001753735.1. Classification (NCBI taxonomy): domain Eukaryota; kingdom Viridiplantae; phylum Streptophyta; class Magnoliopsida; order Ericales; family Primulaceae; genus Embelia; species Embelia ribes. Next base: position 19,086 of record MKEJ01102627.1, on the reverse strand, counting down.
TGATGTATACACCTAGTATAAACAATTCTGTCTCACAAGATTAAAATAACAAATGGACAAATTTGACAAAATCAATTTATTTTTATCTAAAAAAGCTAAATATATTCTATTTCAAACATTCAAATTATTTTAAGTCATAATTGTAAATAAGTTCAATTTAAAAGTTGAACAGTCAGACGTTATCTTAATTTTATAAAAAAAACTAACAAGTTGGAACATATAATCTATAACCAAATAAGCTCAAAATTAGTTAAATAACTTCAGAGTCCAATCATAGTTTTACTGTAATTGCGGAATTTTCTTTTCTTTCCGGAGAAGGAACAGTTCGATAGGTTCAATTTTCTGAAATAAATATCTAGACTTGATTTTATCAACATCTGGTGTGTAAAATTAACTTAAAAATTAGTTCTTAAAAACAAGCACCCAAAATTTTGATTATATGTTAAAAACATTGCAGTTTTGTGATAAATATGCACTAAAGTTTTCATGGAACTTATAAAAATAATATAGAAAATAAGATGATATGTCATAGAACGGTTGCACGATTTATTTTATTTTAGTTCTATGTTTCTTATTTTTATAAAAATATAATCTATTATTGAAAGAGTGGGCGGATCCACGAGAAGGGATGACTGAATACACTTGAACTATATACGCGGTTACATATAAATAGTGAAATAAAAAAAAATAAAATTTTTATAGATATTTCAGAGGAATTTTGGGGGTCGGGAGGCCGTGACCCCTTCTTGCCACTCTTAGCGGCAAGCTAAATATGCGCATTACTTTTTTACTACATTAATATTATTTCATTTGTTACAAATATTTTTGGCAAAATTTTGTTTATAATATATTTTTTTGAGGATATATATTCATGAAAAATGCAAAGAATGTGGAGACAGAGGCGAGAGTACAAGAGCTACAAACACTGACTAACAAAGGGTTTACAATGTCCCAAGACACAAAAGTAAAACATAGGATTATTTTTCTCAAATGGATTTTGACAGAGAATTCAATTTTTGATTGACTAGCTATGAATAACTTAATTATCAAAGTTTTAAAGAATATCGGTTTGATTATTATCGGCATGCCAGAAATCGAAAATGAGGATTAAACATTGAAAATAATTATTAATATCCAAAATTAATATGAAAGAATTGAAAACATATAGAAGTTGTTTATATTAAAATATTAAATATCAAGACAAATTTTCAAATTATTGGTGGCTAAAGTCCTTTTTAAATTTTTATCCCAAAAGGAACAAAAATTAAAGCATTTATAACATACATGATAATGTTTAAACCTATGAAAAAAGTTTATGAAGTTCGATACATACAACCTTTGAATATATTAACATATTTAAATTTCGGGAGTTTGCTTTCGTACATAGGGATAAAAACTTACTCTTGCTGGCCATTATTACGTCGACATTTCCAACCCATCATATCATGTTGTTTTTATGTACATCCATACATACATACATACACACATACATATATATATATATATATTTGCTTGTATGGATGAGTTGAATAGAGCTAAGATAGTTATTTATTTACATATATATTTATTAAACCTTTTTAGTGGAAAATCAATTGGTGGCATATCCGATTTTTCGTAATATAAATTTTTAAAAAATTTTGAAGGTTGGATGATGGGTTCGTGTCCCCATGCCATCCATCCATCCGTCTCCCACGACATTTTATAGTGTCTTTTTTTTTTCCTAAAAAACTTAGTATATAGTTAAAATAAAAAGAAGAGAGACTCAAAATCTTCCAATTGATAACATTTATTTACCAATTTAGCCGCACTAACGAAAAATCAAAGTACGATCGATATGCTTTACAAAGTAGTATCAAATTTCTAAAACCAAATGCAACATAAATCCCATTCGCGAACTAAGTTTCACATGATCAATTTATTAAGTTGCTTGTTCGTTGGTTTATTCACCCGTTGCATATTTAAATACATTTTTGTTATTTTTGCTCAAGAAAAAAGTTATCATCTCATCAAACGAAAGTTTAAACAAAAATAGCATCCAGTATTTAGCCTTTCTACTATGAGTACAAATCAGCGTCATGTCTAATATTTTTTTAAATGAAGTTTGGGTATTGTTTTTTAACCTTTTTAATTTTCTAAACAAATATACGCTGAATAACTACTAATTACAGGCTGTTTTAGCTTGTCTGATAGTAATTGTTTTTCTTTCACCCTTTCATAAGCACTTTTAAATATATTTTTTCTTATAATCACTTTTAAAGAGTTTATTTATGGCTCTTTTCCCCCATTATATGTCCACTTGTTAGGTTTTTCTCGTATTTGGGTATTTGTTGCAGGATTTTTTTTATTTTTTAATCAGTTCAATCATTCCAAAGCCAACTTATTTCAAATTATTTCCTTTTCTCATGTTTCTCAGCATGAGTATGTTCTTGAACAATTTAGTCTAGATCTATTGACATTAATTATTATTTATCTATCCAGCATTTTAAACGATGAAATATTAACTTGAATCTTTTATATAATTATCAATTAATAATCAAAACTAGAGGATATATCATATAAGTACACCATGATATGATTTTTTAAACTTAATTTAATAACTATTATAAAAAAAATAAAATTATTAAAAAATATAACATTAAGACATGATGAAAAATATTTAATAAATTAGCTAAGCCCGGATAACAAAGAATTAGAATTACAGAGCCCTTTGGTGTTGTTGTAATAATAATAATGTAAATAATAAAACTTCTCTTCCTAATAATTTAAGTTTTTAGATAAGATAGTAGCACATTTTCTAATATGATATCAAAACATAAATACTCTAGTTTCAAATCTCACTACTACCTAATTAAAAAAAATGAATTGCATTTATTATTGCCTAGCTTATAAGTTTTGGTTTTTTTGCTTAAAAATTGAACACTATTTGGATATAAGCTTTTAAATTGATGTCATTTATTGTTTAGGCCTAAAAATTTAAAAGTTTTTAATTGGATTCATATAATTTTTTTCAATAAAAAAATTAATTTGTTCACATAAAAGTTAGAACAAAATAGCCCATATTTATGCATGTGTGCTTTTTGCATTGTCGGCTCTATGAAGTTAATGTACTATGATAATCTTTTAGCCCAATATTTGGGTTTCTAAAACAAGAATGTGTCACATTTCAGCTGGGGAGTCGCTAATGAGCCTTTTCTAATGTTTCTCAAATTTAGGCCATCTTTGGTTGTTGCTTAGTAGATGCAGTATCCCAAATTTTTTTTCTTAAAAATTGAACAATATTTGACTGCTCAGTTTATAAGTTGAACTTATTTGCTATTTTGGTCAAACTAAGCTAAAAATTTTAATTTTCAATAAAAAATTAATATATTTATTTACTTAAAATTGCAACCAAAATGCCATTACATTCTACAAATACCAAACTCTTTTTATTCATCTATTATTATTATTATTATTATTATTATTATTATTATTATTATTATTATTATTATTATTATTATTTTACACATGTAAATTATTGTTATTATTATTATATACAAAAAATAGTTGACAAGAAATAAAATCCTTAAATAAGAACTCCGAAAGAAACCTCCAACATTGCACAAGCGGGACCTTAATTTAGTAAGACCTAGTTTAATAACCCTGCAATGCACATGCCCTCGTATAGTTTTAAGTGCTTTAGCTTTTTGCTTCGAATTATGAATTCATGGACATAAGGCTTGTTCGGTGGGTACTCTAAATTTGAACATTTCTGCTCAAAATTAGAAAAGTGTTTGGCTACTCAGCGTTAAGCTGGACTTTTTACGTTTTGACTAAAAGAAAGAAAAACTAGAAGATTCAAATTAGATCTATCTGCATTTTTTCTCAATTTGAAAACCCCCCAACTATTTTTGTCCTCAAAAGATACAACTAAACAAAGCCATTTTAACAAACCTATGCAATGACTCAAGTCTTCTGAGCTTCAACTTGCTTGTACAATGAGGGATAATTATTATAATTCAACTAAAATTAGGATTTTATTCATGAAGAACTCATTCAGCTGCTCATTGCAAGTTAAAATTCGTATTTCGAAGATTCTAAAAATCTTGTGATTGCAAACCCTTACTCGTCCACACAATACAGTTTTGCGAGTTTTTAAAATTACAGAGATCCATTCCATACAAAAGGCCCAAAGACATCACTCTACATAAAATTTCTGTTCTCCGCTACTGGTTTTCTATCATCACCAAATATTACATGTTTCGATGAAGTATCCGCCACGTCATCTCCAACATCACATAAAGATAAACCAGGAACCACTTCATTGAAAGTTCTCTAATTTGACGAACTGCTCCTAGCTCGAAAAACTGGATATTACTGTGAAAATCAAAACAAACAGTTACAACTTTAAAACATAGAGCCAGATCATAGGGGAAGAAAAATGAATCACATATGGAAAATGATGTAAAGAAACTATACAAACGCAAACACATATGTACATAGACGGTTTCTATACATGATTTTTTTGTACGTATAACGTTAATCATAGGGGGATTAGTTAGTAGACCATGATCTTAATCAAGGTATTTCGAGTAGACCATGATCTTAATCAAGGTATTTCGAGTTGTCTATAATCTAAACCCGTATTAAATGAATTTGAAATTAAAGGTTTGTTTGGTTGCATCTTTTAAGTAAATAAAAGAGCTTATTTCCGACTAAAAAAAAAGTTAGTTGCATCCAAAGCTTCTAGTTCATTTAGGCAAAAACAATAAATAAGCTCAGTTTAAAAAGTTAAGCAGTCAAATGCTATCAGGCTTTTAAGCAAAAAAAACTAAAAAACTAGAGCTTATAAGCTGCAACCCAACAAACACTAATATGCATAATTTTAGGGGAACTAAAAAGTATCAGCGATTGGTTCCATGAACACAACAAAAAACAAACTTAGCCTAATTGCAAGCAAATTTCATGACAAAGTTGCAAAGTAGTAAAATTGCGCATATAAATGAATATATAGTCTAATCATGAATTCTTTTGGACGGGTGAACTTACCACAACGTCGACCCCATCAGGAGTGTAATGCCACGAACCCTCAGCCTTAATAACGACAAATGAGAAATGAATGGTGTCTCCCTGGTATTCGACTTTGTGAGAGAAACATTCCTCTCTATCGATCACAAATCTAATCCCAAAAACACCTTGTAGGCTCAATAAAACAGCAAATGTTACCACCACAGCAAATTCAAATGAACCAATTCTCATCTGAAACAAAATGAAATAAATTCAGCATGCGCAGAGATTGTTATAATATTTCAGAACAAGAAGTCAAATAAATAAATAAATAGGAAAATAAAGAAGAAAGAGTATTGGACAGGTAAAAGTAAAACCCTTTTTGATATAACAGGCGGGGATAAACGTTGTTTAATTTTAGGTTTTCAAGGACGAATCAACACGAAACAGCAGACTTATTGGGGAGAAGAATTACCCTCTTTATTCTAAAAGTGAACATAGGACCTTATCATTTTAAATTCTAAAGATCTAAGTAAAAAAATTAATTCAAATACAGCAAAGCAATCCTCACAAAAAAAGTAATAAAATCAGAGATTAAAAAAAAAATAACTTTCAAATCATATTAAAGAAACCCTCCCACCACTATATGTCTATATTTAATATAACCTACAAAAAACTGGAGATTTGCTACAATGTATCCCCTTGAATTTATTAAGGGACTACTGTTCATCCCCTATTCTTATTTGAAGCCAAATCTCAGCCCCTACTTTCGGATTCGATGTGTAGACATTAAAATTTATTTATCATAAATCCCCCCAAACTTCAATTATGGCAGAGAAATCCTTCAAAAAAATTCCCAAAATCTACAAAAAAAAACTAATTCAACTGTGGCAGAGCAATTCTCCAAAAAAAAAAAAAAGTAAAAAATCAGAGATAAAAACAATAAACTTTAAAAACAAATGAAAGAAACCCTCCATCACCATACCTAATACAATTTAACCTACTAAAAACTAGGGTATTTGCTACAATAAATCCCCTTGAATCCCCAATTCTATTTTCAAATTTAGGGTATCCGCATGGACATTCTCCAAATCTCAGCCTCTAATTTAGAGTTTGATGTATAGGGATTAAAATTCATGGATTAGAAATCCCCCCAAAATTCCACACAAACATATAAACAAAATAATCACTGTAGAGATCACTAGGTTTTAAGCTTTGTAAGGCGGATAAACACAAAACAACAGATTTATTAAGGGAAAACAAAAATAACAAAAAGGAATTTACCATTACAAAATCGGTAGATCGAAGCAAAACAAAGGCTTCTGATAAATCTATGAACTCGTAAACCAGGGTTTGTCTCTTTTTTTTGTTTTGTTTTGTTTTTTAAGGGTGTTTTTTGGGATTCTCAAACTGGTTGTGTTTTGTTTTATGGGTTTTTAGTTTGTGTTTTGACTTTTATTTGTTTCACTTAAAGAGGGATTTATTGGGTGAAACTATCGCACATCGAGTGTGATCTGTTATCTCCAGTAAAATTACTCCACGTGTCAATGTCCTTACAAAAAGGCTTGTTTATATATCGCAAAAATTATATATAATATGGGCTTAATTTATTTGAGTTTCTAGAGTAATTTAGTAAAATACATCTCTTTCGAATATTATTTATTAACATCAGTTTGTTGTGAAAATATTGAAGAAAATTAGGTTGTTACTCCCTCAGTCCCAAAATAAATATATGTGTTTCTATATTGGTACGTCACAAAATAATATTTATTTTTTAAAATAAGTTGAACAAATATTTAAACTTTATAAATTGTCTTTTTATATTAAATATGTTTTGGTAATTGTATATATTAAAATCATTAGATGCAAAATTTGTAAATTTAAAAGTTATTTAATATTTTTGAATTATTTAATGATTTAATTGTTAAAATTTTAATTTTTCAATACAAGATAATTTTTTTGAGACTGAATAAGTATTATGAACTCTTAGTTGTGAATGATTTGTTTGTTGAACCCGTTGCTGAGGAATGTCAAGTTAATGTTTGATAGAATAACACCGAGTTAAATAGGTTCAATCACAAAGTAGTGTTGTTGCAGACATGTTTTATTAACGTAACATTGCGGACGGTGGGTTCAATTAACAACTAATTCCAAACGATGGTACATATGAACAGCAAGGTCGGCCCGGGAATGGGGGTTATCTAAAGCGAAACATAAATTGATTACCCATTTTGTCTTCTCCTCTGTTTTATGGAAAGATTAAAAAATATATATATTGCAAGAGTTAATAGAACAGAACTTTATGTTGCCCCCCATATTTGGTCCAGGATAAGATGATTGATTGGTCTGCCTTACCTTTGGGCGGGGTCTGATGAATATGCCGGTTTTATAAATAGTTTCAAAATAAGTTAGTTTTGGTAAATAAATTTAAAAGGATATAAATTTATACATATTTTACTATTAATGAATAATCTATCTGAAATGTGTAAGTAGTATTTGTCCTATTTGTCAATTAATATTTATCCTATCCATTTTAAAACTAGCTTATTTTGATAGATAATCCTCTAAACTATGTGATATCATCATGGTCTGTATATTCGCAAATTTTTTCCGCTTCATACACGTACATAACTACAATCGAAAAATAAATAAATTTCTTGAACCTAAAAAAAATACACATATTTTTCACATATCTCATATAACCCACGTTTAATTTACAATCATTTGGCTTTTTTCCCGTTTTAAAGATACAAAAAAATAAAAAATTGTGAATACGAAATTATTACAGTTTAGATAGTTTTTAATGTAATTTATATCTTACTCATAAATTTTGAAACATACTTTTACCAAAAAAAATAAAAAAAGTATCGAACTTGTTAGTATCTTATGACATTCTTCTGTGGTTACATATTTTATTAACTATGTTGGTATGTCCATTTTTTTTCCTCATATTTTAGGATTATACAATTTTAATCCTAAATTTTTTATATTATGCATTTTTGGTCTCTAAATCTAGACCCACCACAATTTTAACTTAACACAAATTAAAGTTCATGGAAATTATTAATAGCATGATATCTTATCATGTACACATACTAATTAGTAAATACAACTTGTACATATGGGTGACATGACTAATTTTGAACCGTATTATAAGCATGTATGACTATCATGTAATAATTAGTATGTTTGCATATAATTATTATTTTTTAATGATAGATAATTCTCGATTTAGTGACCAATATTAGAAATATGAACTAAACTTATTAAATAGAAAAAAAAGTATTGGCAAAAAATTTCATTTACAATTTAAATTATATTTTCATTTGTTCAATTATGTGGGTATTAAGACAGGAATTGAACCCTCCTCTGGGTGATTTCAAAGCTTTAAAGCTCTAATTATTTAATTAATTTTAATCACTTAAATTTTTTCTAAGCTTAGCATAGAGAGGCTTGCAAGGTGCTATTATAAATTTCCAAGAGATAGTTCCACGTGAACATAAAAGACTTGATAAACAAAAATTTCGCCCATTCATAGCTTTTAAGCAAATAAATTAATTTATTTTTATCTAAAAAAAAAAATAGATGTATCCAATTAAAATTTTTTATTTTATTTAAATTAAAATAATAAATAAGCACTGCTTAAAAACTGAGCAGCCAAATGTTATTCAATTTTTAAGCGCCTTAGAATCCAACCAAATAAGTTATTAATAAGTAATCATTCTTTCTAAGAGAATAAACTGTCTCTCATAAACTAAATTGAAGTTGAAAGAGTTGTACAATGAAACGGGGGAACAATGAATGATGTTCAAATTTGAAAGGTATATAAACGTTTTTGGGTATTGGTTTTTCGTGTTTAGTCGGTCCCAGTCTTCTCCTCCTCCCTTCGCGCCTCGTATTTAGCCATGTGGTCAATTTCGTCCTCACGCCCGATGCTCTTCAAGTACTTTAGGAATGCTCGGTCGTAGCTTTCAATTGCGGACCTTATCAAGGCAGTGGTTGCTCTCGTCCTTTCTACGCCATCATTATTGGCAAGGGCAGCGTCGTACTGAGCTAGGACTGACGCTCTCTTCAACTTTGCTTCCTCCGCAGAATAGGAGATGTCAGCGTTGCTTTCCTTGTCGTCCTTGATGGTTGCCAACAATGGCCCCACCAGGCTCCTCGCGGCCCTATATGACCGAAACACATTATTATTAGGGAATGATGCGATAGCCAATACCCCGAGATGGTGGTAAGGAGGCCATTGACAGGGTGCTAGTGGTCATGGCGATAGAAGATGGCATCATCACGATCTCGAGTAACAATGCCTTGCCGGATAGATGAAATAAAGATCATTTTTTATCCAATGGAGACGGGAAAAAAAATGAACTTTATGGCGAATAATAGGTTTTGACAGATTAATCGACTTGTAATCCATTTCATAATACACACACAAATCATACCAATAGAGAAATCGTCGAATAAGGTAGTGAAAAAATAGAAATCTCAAAATCTACATAAACGATTTAATCGAGTACGAAGGGGCAATTCCCTCAAAACTTCACGCAAAAAATACGTACTCAGTGCCGAAACTCCCGCCCTGTGGGGTCTAGAAAAGGAAATATCTAGGCGGACTTTCCCCTGCTTTATAGGAAGACTAATTCAAACTCGCGACCACCAGCACACAATGGAGAGACTCCACCATTATGTTAGGTTGGCCCTTCTCAAAACTTCACACATTAAAACAATAACTCTCAAATCAAGTCCAAAAACCCTTAATTTCCAATAAGCAAAGACTCAAAAAAGATCTGAACTTTAAGATGAATTGGGTTTGTTAGACATGTAACTCATCTGAAAAAAAATACCCACTGAGAAATCTTACAACATTTACAGTGAAAGTGAAACCAACAATTCTCAAAATCAACATAAAATCAAATCAATTACTGCAAGGAAATCCCCCCAAAATCCTTTTCAGTACACATCCGCATCATACGCTACACGTTACTAACCTTCTAAACAACAGACTCGCGTCTCCTTTTCTCAACTCAGAGAAAAATGCCACAAAGCATAACGGAACTTGATGAGGTTGTCAAGAGAAACGCGTTTACGCAAACATAAACCACCAAGGATTGACACAAGATAGTCAGTCTCACATGGGCAGACGAACACACAAATAAGTGCAGCATGAAGAAACTCAGAACCGTTTCGAGAATATACATCAAGCTTCATATTGGCATATGTTGCACGAAAACTAGATTTACGAAGGAGCCACCGATGTCACCAAGAAGTCCTAAAATGACAATACAAATTCGTTATTAAGTTCGAGTTGCAATTCTACATTACTTAACTTCCTAGTGTTGCTAATCTTAGAAGGAACTAAGAATAAGAAGAAATTGTATGAGAAGCCTGTCACCCTTCTCGTTAATATTGGAAAAGTTCATAAGATTTTTATGTCAAATTCGCCATTTTTCTAAAATACCTATCTTGCGGCCTCCCTAAAAGAATAGTAACTCTTTACACAGATTACAGAATAATTGAACTTCGGCATCCTACATAAAAATTTTGTGTCCGCCAATGCTTTAACCAGCCATTGGAAAGAATTAATGAAACATCCTTTAAAGCTAGCACAGTGCAATTTTGATAATTGCTAATTTGGTGTTAAGGTTTCGGAGGGTAAGAGGAAAATCGTGTATACGGTTGTGGGTAAATGTTTCAATAACTATTATTGGTTTTGATTTTCTATAAAAGTTTTTGTTAATACATTTTTGTTTCTAATTTTTTATATTTATTGTAAGTTTAGATTTAGTGAGATTGGGATCATGTCATGAAAAAAAAAAGGGGGGGCAGGATTGCCGCGGCTGAGCATGAGTTACAGCATTCTGCTGCTTGATTTTCGGCTGCATGATTTAAATCTAATAGTTCAGATTTAATTTATTCATAATTTAAAAAAAAAATAAATACCTAATTCAAATTTGGACTATTGGATTTAAATCCGGTGGTCAAAAATTAAACAACAGCATGCTACGACACTTGCTCCTAAAAAAATTATTGATGAATATTTAAACTTTTGGTATGGTGCAAAAAAAAAAAAATAATATTAATTAGGATAATGATTATAAAATTTGTAAGAATACTAAATTGGTAGCAATCATATCATAAATATATTAATTTCATTATAGAATTTTGATTGCTAAATTAATGTGAGCGCATGTCAAAGAAAGATACACGCAGCGATTAGAACAAAAATATTGGAATACATAACTTTTATTTTAATAAGAATATGTATTCTTTGGATTATTTGGTTCATTTATTATATTGGTACGATGGACCGACTATATCTAATTTGTTTTGTATTTTGTATTGAATAAACATGTTACTTTGGTTGAAAAAAACTAACTAGGAATCAAATTGGTTAGAGAAGATAAATGGCAAGTGATTTAATTTTCAGTTTTTATAAACTTTTTCGAGACAGGCTAAATATATGTGGTATGTATATGCTAGTATATGTATTATGTATATATGTACATTATATAATTAATAGAGTTAAAAAAAAACTTTGTTAGGAAAACACCTCTTGACTAAAATTCGGTTTCATCTCCATTAATTATTTTTCATCTCCATTAATTATAAGTGTTGAAATGTCCGAAGCTACTTGAATTTGCTAGCTACTCCTAAATTATCGAACATACCATCCACAATCACACTTCTAGAGTTAATGCTCTCGGCTTATTCGAGTTCTGCTCAATATAAGCTCAGCTCAATCGAATTTAAACAAGCCTAACTGAGCTTAAGCCTAATATTTTTCAGCTTGACTTGTGCTCGAGCGAACCAAAAATTGACTTGCCTACATGTATATAAATATAAATTTTTGCATACATGCACCCATGGGCTGATGATTGAACATAACTTCTTTACAATTTTAAATATTTATCACTGTGCAAAATAAGTTGGAAGTTAGCGAAATATGAAAAAATAAAGCGCCATTTGAAAAAAATTAAACGTGCCAAATATTATTAAAAAATAGAGTTCTAAATGTCACAATATCAGGAGATATAGTTAACTTTTATTATCTTAATAAAAATGGTACAGAAAAAACTTATTAGTACAATAGAGTTGCTATCCTTAATTCATTAGCAAGAATTGAAATTGTGTTTTAACCCCAAAACATTGAACTAGTACATATAGAAAGAGCTAATAAAACCGATTTCACCATCACGGATCTCGGGAGTTTCCCCGCATCGTTCCTAAAGAAAAGCGCTACGTATAACGGAAAATTTATGAAAACTAAAACCCCGCATAAAAGAATCTGTAAAACCATAGATTCATATGCGTATACTCGCCAACCGGTCACCATTCCACTGGCAACCCAAACAAGGGAGATCAGATTCAGCATTGCAATTGATGCCAAAATCGTGAACATGGGAAAATCAGCTCCGAATTCCATCACCTCCCGCTCGTACCTCGTTATAACTTCGGGGTCGGACACTTTGTTCGTGACTACGAATTTTGTTTCTGCTAGTCCGGCTAATTTCAAGATCGTGTCGACAAAAGCGAATAGAAACGAGGTTGTTCGTTTATAAAGCCACATTCTTTGGTCATTCCACCAGCCTTTGATTGTTCCACCGGAGCATAGGAACTCCATCAGGCTGCAAGTGTACTTAGCTATAGCTACGTATGCAAACGGTATGATCCACGAGCTCGAGACCTAAGTTTATGCACCAAAACTTACAAGTCAGTTGTGTTATGAGTAATGATACACTGATATATGTAAAGGAAATCACATAAAAAAACTGTAGAAACACCCATATATCTGGTGCATTGATCTTGTTCAGTTTTTGCACATGATCGTTGCTTCGTAAATCATTTCCTTTTGTGATTAATGATATTTCGAAAACCCAATTTGGATTTTTATGGTTTTTTTCTAGCTGTATTTTCCATTCATCCGACGAAACTAGAACGTAAAAAATTTCAGAACAAAAAGAGATCTAACCTGCGGAAACAAGGGAACGCCTCGGAGGAGATAAAGGGTAGGGACAGTACAGTAAAACAGCACAGCGAAGCTATTCGGAACCCAAAGACAATAGGTACAATATCCCAATATAAGGCCCGGACTGATTTTCCCGAGTCCGTAAACTGCAGGGCTATACTTAGAAAGCAAAACTTGAAAATCGCCTTCGGACCATCTCTTATGTTGTATCAGTGTTTGGTCTAACGATGTCGGAGCTAGGCCTAGGAACCCTGGCCTTGTCGGGTTGTAGAATATCGATTTCCAACCCCTGCATTGGATCGATAGCCCCGTAATCACATCTTCTACCGGACAACCATATTTCAACCCCATCTGCAAAGAACATATATCTCATCAATATTAATTAGCGTTTAATTATTTTTTTTGCAACTTGTAAGCAAATAAGTCAACTTATTTTTGGCTAAGAAAAAAACTGGATGCATCTAGCTTAAAACTTCCAATTTATTTAGGTCAAAGCAATAAATAAGCCAGTTTAAAAACTGAGCAATCAAACACTGTCCAATTTTTAAACACACAAGTCAAAACATTGGAGCTTATAAGCTGCAACAAACAAGAACTAAGCTGCTAGTGCAATATAAACATATATATATATTTTTTGAAATGGTGATGTTCCTTGTGGTTATTTTATTTGAAATCATTTGCAACTTTGGGTCGCCACATCTGCAATTTCATGATTTCAACCGACTCGAGTAAACACACAGAGTTTGTTTGATTACAGTTTTTAAGCGAAAAAAAGAAACTAATTTTTCGGTATTAAAAAGCTAGATGCATTCATATTAAAGCTTCTAGCTTTTTTCAGCATAAAACAACAAAAAAAAAACCTCAGGTAAAAAGCAAAAACTCAGGTTAAAACTAAATGCACACCAATTTTTAAGAAAAAAAAGTGGAAAAAACTTGTACTTGAAGGTTGCAAACAAACAAGCCCTACTATACCTCCTTTCCCCATTGAGTGTTGTCTTCAAATGTACAAATTGCAAGGGCCTTGAATCTCTCCTCTAATTCCTCGACACTTTCTTGTGTGCTTTTATCGTTATCGTCTCTCCATTCCATTTTGCTTTCATTGTTAAATTTTCTACCGCATAGAGTGTCTCTTCGATGGAAGCAACCAGTTCCAATATAAAGAGGACCTCCATACCCATCCAAACCATGGAAATCCACCTTCATTTTCCAATTTCCAAAACAAAATAGCAAAAAAGAAAAATATATATGATAACTTATGTGAAGCAAAGAGTAAAGTTTTAAAAAACGTAACAACTGTGTTAGCTTGTTTTAAAACTATTTACCAAAGTAAGTCCATTGACGTGAACAAACATTAGTGTTCATTAATCACGTTATTGGCAATTGCAACATTCGATCATGTCGAATGTACACAAGAATTATTTTACAGGAAATTGTATAAGAATTTTTTTTTTTGGTACAGAATTACAATGAAAAGAATTATTGTATTGACAGGACTTGCACAAACTTGTATTACGATTGCCAATGATGTGTTAATTGAATATACCGTTGAAAATGGTGAGTTCATGTGGCCATGATTACATTAGTAAACGGTTTAAAAGTAAGCTAGTTTTAGTAACTGAGTTTAAAGCTGGCTTATTTTGGCACTTTACTCACGAAACAACTACCGAGAAATAGTTACTCATCCGGGGCACGATGATTCAACTGACCTCTCTTAGTACTCGTAATGAGCTACCGTATAAGTCATTTCTCGTCAAGTTCTCGAATATCTGAGGAAACTGCACGAAGGCGATTTCATGTCCCTTTTGTTCGTCCAAAAAGAAGCAAAGTGCATCTCGCACTGATTGAGAACTGTTCGAGTACATGTCACAGTCGACGTTCAGGATTATTTTCCCGTTGCTAATTCCTGATGACACCCTAATCTACACATTCAATTTCTAAACAAAATAAATTCAGGGAAATAGCATTTTGATTATAATTCCAGTATAAAAATCTCAAAATAGGAACTTAATCAATTACCAGTGCGTTCATAGCTCCGGCTTTGAAGTTGTGGAAATGCGTGGGTCTTTTTTCCCTGGCCAAATATACTAGAGTTGGCAATACACATCCTTCAATATCCTTCGCATTTGGGTCTCTACCATCAATAAGTATCTGAAAGAAAATCAAGCTATCGATTATTGAACTTTCGTTCCAAAAAATCGAATACTTTTATGAAATTAGGATAAGAGTTCCCGCTCAGTTAGTGCCACTTTGGATGGTTAAAGTTCGTTTTTACAAAAGTTGCGTATAACAATGGGATTCAAGAATCATACTTGAAGAATGGCATCATAATTGCCTCTGGATGAAAACGAGTTCCATTGGGAAAATCCTTTGTATTCTGTGCGTATGTTTTCCGGGATTTGTCGAAGCCTGGTTGCAGTTGTGATTCGGTGTTCCACATATTCGTATAACTTCTGTTGAAGAAAGTTAGACAAGCTATGATAAATACCAACAAAATTCATATTAGTAATATAAGTAACCAACTGATAAGTGCCTACACTTTACCTATGTGCTTCCCTTTTTGCAGAAAAAATGAAGTGATGTTAAATTTAAGCCTGAAACTAATTTTTATAACCCAAGTCACCAAATCTTTCGTGTATAGGGGACGCTTCTACTCTCACTTTCGCTCAGGCTCTCATCTTATTTTGAACTACAGGTTTGATGCCCGCTCTCGCTCTCGCTCTCGCTCTCGCTCTCGCTCCCGCTCCTACTCCTACTCCGCGCATCGATGAATTAGTTTATGACATTGGGTCAAGTGAATTACACGAGACTCCTATCTTTGCGTAGAATCTATCTTCATTGTGTCTTTGCAAACATGCCCATCCATGTCCCTGTAATTTTATTGTCGTTTTCTATTCGCATGTGCGTGTAATTGAAAAGGCTTACCTTTACAAATAGATATGAAGCTTAAAGAAAAATACTCGCATTTTGACACATTCTAAAGAATGTTTGTATGTTTCATGGTTTTTAGCCATTTTCTACGATAAACTTTCGAAAACATATTTTCAAATAAGGAATAATATATTTTTAGGAATTTTATAATATAAATTATATAACTAGTAAAAGTTTCGGAACATACTTATTAAAAATTGATATTAAATCCATCTGTATAACAGAACATTGTTTTCACATCCCGTACTTTACTGACTATGTGTTACTCACAAAAATCTCTCCCCCGCAGTAAGTTGTTTCGATAAGTGCTCGAATGGCTTGTTGAAAACACAAAACAAGGTGGGTGTGATTCCTCACCTTAGTTTCAGGCTTTCTTTGATACTGTATGCCAATTTCAAAGCGGTAAAGAAACAAAGCAAAAATAAATAACAAAACATTTTATTACTCAATTCAAATGCTTCGATTACAATTGTGAAATGGTTTACAGGTGCGGAGATGGCTTCGAACTACTCTACTACTACTCCTAAGATAAATTACTAAATAAGACCCTAGTTGGGAGAGTTCGATTAGATTGTTTCTTATGAGTTGTTCCTTGGCTTTCATATAATTAACTACGCAATAGCCTCCAATTGCTCTTCCTTGCTATTATTCGCACGAGTTAATCCTACGGTGGCAATTTGAAATCTTTATTTGACTGTTTTGTCGCTTTTGATGTAAATGGGACACGTGCCGCACACTACCCACACGTTGGCACTTTTATTGTCAAGTTTTTGCCTGCATTTTATACCGGTTAAACCAGTGGCACCATTTTATTATGTTTCGTGCCAATTAATCTTTAAAGAAATAGGTTCAAAACGGATTCCAACCATGCAAAAACGACTTATCCCTTGTGATTAAATTAACTAAATCAGTGAATTTACTTCTAGCTTCTTTGTTCACGGGATAACCCTTTTTAGTTTGGTTAAATTACTAATTTAATTTTTGTACTTTTTATGACAATTAATCAACCTTTGTTAGGCTTAATTAAGTTACACAACCTTATAATAATTCGAAGTCCCAGATTGAACTTCTAATCATTAATTAATCCTTTTATTTAGGCCTAATTAATTGAAAAGTCATGTATGTAATTTAATTAAAAGGCGACGTTAACAATCATTAAATTAATTAAAAATTCGTGTTCAGATTTTTAATTACTAATTAATCAATCCTTTGGTATAGGCTTAATTAAAAGTGATGCAAACACTATGCTATTAAGAAATCATATGGAGTTTGCTTTTCCACGAGTAAAGTTGGAATCTAACACCAGAATAAGTAGTGTAAGGGTAATAAATAGTTTTTGAACCACATAAATAAAATTAAGAATAACAAAATTTGGGATATTTTTGTAATTGTGTAGATTAGATTATTTTTCTGTGGCCATAAACTGTGTCTCATATGACACCATTAGTATTGGTGTTAGAAAACCTTGACCCTTTCAACAATCGAATAATAAAAACCAATTATTCTTAATATCACTAAAAAAACTATTGTAATTTCTTAAAGTGGGCCCACATTCATTTGGTAGATTAGATCACTACCTCTCCATAAATGATTAGAATAATTCTACTACTCAATAATGTGGAGTAATGGGACTAACAAAATAGATTATGTTATAATCATTCTACTATTTTCTGATCTCTTTTTGTGCTTTCTTATGCGCCTTTTCCTCTTCATCTTCTTCTCTTATTTATACACAAAATTTGTGAGTTATAAGTTAAAATGGTGTGTCATGCTTGCATAGCGCATAGTGTTTACAATTGGGTTCATCATTGCATTAGCCACAGTAAAATATCACATCAACAATAATTCAGATTAGAAGTTATCTATGATTTCACTATCTAAATTCTTTTCCAAATTATTACTAACATTTTTTTTTTTAAAAAAAAGAGTCAATAATGGTTGGTTGCCTCCTGCTCTTGTTTGGATATCATATACAAGAATTGGTTGATTTTTTCACCTAATCTTGTTTGGATAATAGGAAGAAGGGATTATGGAGCACATTGTCAAATATTTAAGTGTAAATTATACTAATGGTCCCCATATTTTGAACCCGGATTATATGTGATAGAAGTGTGATTAATTCCTAATTACCTTGATAGAGACAAGCTCCTTAGCATGATTAGCATCAAAATTAGAGTCCAAATTAACCGAGACGAAATAAGCCGCGGGCGACCTCGGCTCTACGTTATATTTCTTGCAATAAGGTAGCCAGTGCTTAGCAAAGCGAGAGGCCTCCATTAGAGCATAGAAAGTGAGCTCGGATCCAGCATCATCTGAAAGGTACACGGATAGCTTATGAGGCGGGTAATCGTAGGCCATTACTGATAACACCGTATTGATCACCATCATCGGTGGTTCGATCACAGGGTCTGCGGTGCATACAAATATATCCACTTTGGGCAATGCATTCTCGTACCTATTAGCACGGACAAAATTGAACACTTTTCATATTGTTTTAATTTCACAAAATTCTTTTTTGTAAGCAACACTTTACAATGGTATATTTGAAGTATTTATCTTAAACTAGCTGGACCTTCATGTTGGATACTTCCGGTCCCTTTTTGGGATTTGTTTGTTTGCAGCTTTTAAGCAAATAAATAGACTTATTTCTGATTAAAAAACAACCGAAAGCTTCTATGTTAACACTTTCAACTGATTTAGACTAAAATAACAAATTAGCTCAACTTAAAAGAAGCATCGTTCAACAAGCAAAAAAAATTAAAAAACTATATTCTTTATACTGCAAACAAATAACCCTTTAGTAAAAAATAAATAATTTATTTGCTTAAAAATTGCAATCAAATAACAATCAGACAAACCATGACCCCAAAAATAATAAAAATACAAACATAAAATAATACAAAAAAATGGGGACCTGTGTGAGAGCCTATCCTTGAAGGTGTAGCGGTGGATCTGGTTCCACCGGAGCGACTGAGTTACGATCCAGTACAACCCGAACCACAGCTCAGCCATGAACACACCAATCCAAGCCCATCTCCCAGCAGCTTCTCCAAATTTTGGTAGGTGAGTGGCTCTGTATATATATATCAAAACTATACATACAAAAACTGTAGTTGCAAACACTCTGTATGCGAGCCTACCCTTTGCTTGCCTAGTCTCAAACAGGGGAATACACCCACCATTCTCACTTCCCATCCCCATTCCTCTCT
>MKEJ01102626.1:0-22622 GCA_001753735.1 Embelia ribes | reverse complement strand
AGTTGCAAAATCTTGAAATCTGATATTTCGCCATTTATATCAAGTAGTTGGCAAAATAATATATTTTCTGTGATCAAATCTTTGTTTTATATTTTTTCATAGCTTAATAGGATCCATAACATTTAGGTATTCATATTTCAAATTTTCATGTATATGGTAGCATATAATAATAAGTGTTTTTGCCATTTCTTGAATTGTTGATGTATTATATGCTTCAATAATTTTTTCAAGAGATCGAGCTTGTAATTGAAGCTGAACATCAACAGCCCAAGGCTAGGATAAAATATCAAAATCACTTTTAGTAATATTTTACATTTTTCTTAAAATAAAATGTAACTTTTATAAGTTTGATGGTAATAAAGAAAATAGTAATAGTAGAAGGGATTAAAGTATAACAATACTAAAAAACTAAGGGCTATGTCAATAAATGACCTTTTATAAAATTAAAATTTTTTAAAATTTGACATAGAGTAACGGCAAAACACTTTAACGTGTATCGGCACTGTTATCAAAATTTCAATAAAGTTGATAAAAATATTTTAATTTTAGTAGAGACTCGTGTTGATAACGTGCTGCAAAATTATCTAATAATGCAAAATAAGGAATAACATAAAATTAATAAAACCACAAGAATTACGTGGTTCAGCCTCAAGCATAATTTTAGAATTAAATTTAAACTCATTTTATTGGCAGAAAATGGGGACAAGGGGCTGCTGAAAATTAAATGGGCGGATCCTATTTTTGCATTGGCTACAGTAATTTCTAATTATTTATATTACTATCTTTTAGTTTTTCTTTTGCATCTACTCTATTTGTCCACAAGTAGTAGACTTAAATTTTTTTTTGGCGTGAATTTTTTTTTTTTTGGATAAATAATTTTCTCCCAGTGAAGTTAATAAGAAAAAATAAATAAGAACAAACTTAGTAAAATAAATTCCATTCAAAATTTAAAAATTAATTTTTGAATTTCCCTAATTATTTATGCCGGTCGAATTAACACTATTATTTTTGGACCAAGGGTGTACTAGCCAACAGATAAGAACGAGTCCTTTGCTAACGGAGAAGAATGAGTCCTCTTTGCTTTGTTTACTAGTTCCCGCTTTAACTTTTCATTAGCCGGTATATAAGTTCGGTTAACAAAATAGGGCAATTTGTAATTGCACAACAAGGAGTCAGTTCGTGTGGCAGATGTTATTAGCAAATTTGGCTTTACGAATGCAATTGATAAAAGTAGGATGTACGTGAATATGTCATAATCATCTCGGTATAAAAATTCAAAATTAATGCATTAATTGTGAGCTTAACGTAATTAATTTCTGTTGATTATGTAAGATGAGGTTCGAGTGGTCGCATAATGAGACAGTACAATGACGATGAGTAAAGCCAAAGTAGTCACGAGCAATTCGTTTGCTATCAAACCTCGTCCCAATCTTGAAATCGAACGAAAATCCAACCGAGAACACGAGGATTCCTACAAACATAAATAAAAATATTAAATTCCAATTAACAAGGAACGCAAACTCCCCAAAACAGGATCTTTTCAATCGAAAAAAACACACTAGACACTGACAACAAGATTTTTCGACGCCCTCTCCCTCATCCACGTCATCACCCCTAAAATTTCCCTCTAAATTTTTAGAAATCCAATCCAGCCAATGAGAACCCAGGAAACTCCATCCAACTCCAATCCAAACAAGATTAGATAAAATGTCTCCCACACTCTCTCTCTCTCTCTCTCTCTCCGGGAATCTCTCCAGCACAAGCTCAGCCTCACACCCATTTCGCCACGTGTCCCCTCCTCACACCACCAACTGAAAACAGAGCAATTTGTTCACTACCCTTATTACTACCACTCATCAGTCTCAAACGCTCTCACACTCCAAATTTCACCAAATTTGCAAATCATTGGCAGAACCCAGAAGGGGTTTTCAAAATCACATTGTAAAAGATTGAGCTTTGGCAATCAAGAAACAGGGGATTGAAACAGGGAGAGTTTTCAATTTTGGAAAAGGTTCTATTTTTTGGAAACTATGGCTTCTCTTGTTTCTTCCCCATTCACATTACCCACCTCAAAATCAGACCATTTGTCCTCAATTTCCCAAAAACACTACTTTCTCCACTCATTTCTCCCGAAAAAGTCGCAAATTAGCTCGAAATCGAGCCTAAAAGTGAAATGTGCAGTGGTGGGTAATGGGCTTTTCACACAGACCACACAAGAAGTTCGACGAATTGTCCCTGAGAACAAAAAAGGCCTGCCTGTTGTCAAAATCGTCTATGTCGTGCTTGAGGCTCAGTACCAATCGTCGCTCACCGCAGCGGTACAAACCCTCAATAAAAATCCGCAATTCGCCTCGTTCGAGGTTGTGGGATACCTCGTCGAGGAGCTAAGGGATGCGGATACGTATAGCACATTTTGTAAGGATTTAGAGGATGCGAACATATTCATCGGGTCATTGATATTTGTTGAGGAGTTGGCTCTCAAAATCAAGGCCGCGGTTGAGAAGGAGAGGGATAGGTTAAACGCGGTGCTTGTTTTCCCATCGATGCCCGAGGTAATGAGGCTTAATAAATTAGGCTCGTTTAGTATGTCCCAATTAGGCCAATCGAAGAGCCCGTTTTTCCAGCTTTTCAAGAAGAAGAAACAATCAGCTGGTTTCGCTGATAGCATGCTAAAGCTTGTGAGGACATTGCCTAAGGTTTTGAAATATTTGCCTAGTGATAAGGCTCAAGATGCTAGGCTCTATATATTGAGTTTACAGTTTTGGCTTGGTGGTTCAGCTGATAATTTGGTTAATTTCTTGAAAATGATTTCGGGGTCGTATGTACCCGCATTGAAGGGGTTGAAAATTGAGTATTCGGACCCGGTTTTGTTTTTAGATGTTGGTATTTGGCACCCTTTAGCCCCTTGTATGTACGAGGATGTGAAGGAGTACCTGAATTGGTATGACACTAGAAGGGATACCGATGAGAAGCTTAAAGGGTCTAATGCGCCCATAATCGGTTTAGTCTTGCAAAGGAGCCATATAGTAACGGGCGATGAGAGCCATTACGTGGCTGTCATAATGGAGTTGGAGGCTAGAGGCGCAAAAGTTATACCGATTTTTGCGGGCGGGCTAGATTTCTCGGGCCCCGTTGAGAAATACTTTATTAATCCTATAACGAAACAGCCTTTTGTGAATTCGGTGATTTCGTTGACAGGATTTGCACTCGTGGGAGGGCCCGCGAGGCAGGATCACCCGAAGGCTATTGAGGCTTTGAGGAAATTGGATGTGCCCTATATTGTGGCATTGCCTTTAGTCTTTCAGACAACTGAGGAGTGGTTGAATAGTACTTTGGGTTTGCACCCTATCCAGGTGGCACTTCAGGTGGCTCTCCCGGAGCTCGATGGTGGTATGGAGCCAATTGTTTTCGCTGGCCGGGACCCGAGAACAGGTAAATATCCCTCTCCGCTCTTATACTTGTTGGTTGCGGCGTCTAAGCTCAAACTTTTATGCTAGTTGCTGAAGAGCTTGTGTGCATTTGGCTGCTCGGCTTCTGAGTTCTGCATTTGGTTGTTTTGACCCGAAAAGCTATAAGTTTTAAACATGATGCATCCCGCCTTTTTCCTATTCTAAAGGAAGCTACTTTTTTTGCTAAAAAGTTCAAACACACATAGCCATATCTCTCTGATCTTGTAAAATTGGTATTGTTTTGGTTTGATTTTGGGGCATTGTGACTAAAATGAGGTAATTCTATTTTTATATGTTTTGTGATTGCAGGAAAATCACATGCTCTTCATAAAAGGGTGGAGCAGCTATGCACAAGGGCTATTAAGTGGGCTGAACTGAAAAGGAAATCCAAGGTATATTATTGTGTTATTTGCTTACTGTGTTTTCATGCAAAACTATGCATTCACTAGGAAAATTACCGTATTAGTTTCGCTAAGCGTAAGGATACACGGATATAAAATCATATGCAGCAGTTGTACAAATAGTTAGTGCGTCGTTCGTTTTCTAACAAATAGGATCAGATTTTTGGACCTAGTAAGTGTAGAAATTAGCAACAAACAACGATTATATACTTTTGCACTGTGAGCAAAATAGGGACTAAAAATTTTTACTCAACTATTAACTGAAAGGTTAAAGGGACAAATACCAATGATCACGTACTGAGATCTTTTCTGTTAATTCTGTTTTTAATTAAAAGATCAACGTATATGATCTAATCAAACAAGCGTTTGTACAGTTTCTTTTAATGATTTTCTATATTCGCATCATTACTCTAATGTTTAGGAAATTCAAATATGCTGTTTTTAAGAAAATGTTATGTACTTTTTTTTTTTTCCTGAACTTACTCTCATTTGTATCATACTATTATCAGGCAGAGAAGAAACTCGCGATCACGGTCTTCAGTTTCCCACCCGACAAAGGGAACGTGGGAACTGCAGCGTACCTCAACGTCTTTGCTTCCATTTTTTCGGTCCTGAAAGACCTCAAGAGAGACGGATACAACGTTGAAGGCCTTCCGGAATCTTCCGAGGTCCTAATCGAAGAGGTCATCCACGACAAAGAAGCTCAATTCAGCAGCCCCAACCTCAACATCGCTTACAAAATGGGCGTTCGCGAGTACCATAAACTCACTCCCTACGCCAAAGCCCTCGAGGAAAATTGGGGCAAAGCGCCCGGAAATTTAAATTCCGACGGGGAAAATCTCTTGGTCTATGGAAAACAATATGGAAACGTTTTCATCGGTGTTCAGCCCACGTTTGGGTACGAGGGTGATCCCATGAGGCTCCTGTTTTCGAAATCGGCTAGCCCACACCATGGTTTTGCGGCTTATTATTCCTTTGTCGAGAAGATTTTCCAGGCCGATGCTGTACTTCATTTTGGTACTCACGGGTCACTCGAATTTATGCCCGGGAAACAAGTGGGTATGAGCGACGCTTGTTTCCCCGATAGCCTAATCGGGAACATACCAAATGTGTATTATTACGCGGCTAATAATCCATCGGAAGCCACTATAGCCAAACGTCGAAGTTATGCCAATACAATAAGCTATCTCACTCCCCCGGCTGAAAATGCTGGGCTTTATAAGGGGCTTAAGCAACTTAGCGAATTGATTTCGTCGTACCAATCTCTTAAAGACACGGGTCGTGGTCAACAAATCGTGAGCTCGATTGTTAGCACGGCTAGGCAATGTAATCTAGACAAGGATATCGATCTTCCGGAAGAAGGAATGGAGATTCCGGTGAAAGAACGAGATTCAATAGTTGGGAAAGTGTATTCCAAAATCATGGAGATCGAGTCCAGGCTGTTGCCTTGTGGGCTCCACATCATCGGCGAACCCCCAACCGCGATGGAAGCAGTGGCGACGCTTGTGAATATCGCTGCATTAGACCGCCCGGAGGAGAACATCTCCTCTCTCCCCTCGATACTGGCCGAGACACAAGGGAGACGGATAGAGGACGTGTATAGAGGCAACGATAAGGGAGTTTTGAAGGACGTTGAGTTGCTTCGCCAGATCACCGAGGCTTCACGTGGCGCTGTCTTTTCATTCGTCGAGAGGACCACGAACAAGAAAGGCCAAGTCGTCGATGTGTCGGAAAAGCTAACCTCGATCCTCGGGTTCGGGGTTAACGAGCCTTGGATACAGTATCTCTCGAGTACCAAATTCTACCGAGCGAATAGGGAGAAACTAAGAGTACTTTTTGGTTTCTTAGGGGAGTGCTTGAAATTAGTTGTGCAAGATAATGAGCTCAGGAGTTTAAAACAAGCTTTGGAGGGGAAATACGTAGAACCGGGGCCCGGTGGGGACCCAATAAGGAATCCGAAGGTGTTGCCAACGGGGAAAAACATCCATGCGCTGGACCCACAGGCTATTCCAACGAGTGCAGCTATGCAGAGTGCTATGGTGGTGGTTGAAAGGTTGCTCGAGAGGCAAAAGGCTGATAATGGGGGGAAATACCCCGAGACGGTTGCGTTGGTGCTATGGGGTACGGATAATATAAAGACTTACGGAGAGTCGTTGGCTCAGGTTTTGTGGATGATCGGAGTGAGGCCAGTGGCGGACGGGCTCGGGCGAGTAAACAAAGTCGAGCCCGTGAGCCTTGAGGAACTCGGTAGGCCTAGGGTCGACGTTGTGGTTAACTGCTCTGGAGTGTTTAGAGACTTGTTCATCAACCAGGTAAAGCACAAGAATTCGCATGTTTTCGAAATTATGTTCCAAAACAATACTGTTTTTGAAATCACCAGATAGTAGAAAAACTAACCTTAAAATTGCAACCAAACCAGCCCTTACCTTGATAATAGTTTCAAACGAGCTGATTTTAGTAAATAGTTTTGAAAATACGCATCTCTTTCATTTGATTGCCTTTCTTGCTATATACATTTACCATCTCACTTGATGTATATTTACTGTTTATATTTGAAGATGAATCTTCTTGATCGGGGCGTGAAGATGGTGGCCGAGCTCGACGAGCCTGAGGACCAGAACTACGTTAGAAAACACGCAATAGAGCAAGCCAAGACCCTCGGGGTCGACATCCGAGAGGCCGCTACTCGGATCTTCTCAAATTCATCGGGCTCCTACTCGTCTAACGTAAATTTAGCTGTCGAGAACTCATCGTGGAACAACGAGAAGCAGCTTCAGGACATGTATCTGAGCCGGAAGTCGTTCGCCTTCGACAGCGATGCCCCTGGGGCCGGCATGATGGAGAAGAGAAAAGTTTTTGAAATGGCCCTTGGCACGGCAGACGCTACGTTTCAGAATCTTGACTCGTCGGAGATCTCGTTGACCGACGTGAGCCATTATTTCGACTCGGACCCAACGAACCTTGTGCAGAACTTGAGGAAGGATGGGAAGAAACCTAGCGCTTACATTGCTGATACCACCACTGCTAATGCTCAGGTGAGCAAATTGGATGCTTTATAGGATTCTTAGCATTACTTCAAAATATATGTGTGTATGTATGTATATGCAGACTTATTTTATCACTGTAATCTTTTATACCCAGCGGTGACTCTAGGAATTTTTGTTATCCATAAAAAAAACTTAAATATCATATATCTTACAGAAAATATGGGTTAAAAAGAGTAGGATTTAAAACTATGGGTTCAAATTTGTATTCTAGTTTATTTAATTACTATTTTTTTTCCTAAAATCTAATATTTATATATAATAAAAAAAAAAAATTCAGTCAAGGTGTTCGGGTGACACCCTGGCCAAGCCTTGGAGCCAACCCTGTTTATACCGTCTCAGGACTTAAGAGTAGCTTTAAAGCTAACTCTAGGTTCGTTTCGTTGCATTTTTTTAAGTAAATAAGTCAGCATATTTATGTTTAAGAAAATATTTAGATGCATCCGGCTTAAATCTTGCAGCTTATTAAGTATTAGTTTAAAAATTGACCTGCCAAATGCTGTTTAGCTTTGAAACAAAAAAGCTGATAAGCTGCAACCAAACAAGCCCATTGTTTCCATGGTGTAGAATTGAATTTTTTAGTTGCTTACTTGAACCTTCTAAATTTTTCTGTTTCTATTTTCTTTTTTCAATATTAAGTGGTAGCTGCAATGTTGGATTTTTAGAGTTATTTTAGTGATTCAGCTTCTTAATTTTACTCCTCAAGTTTCAAGTTGTGGCATTATTATTTAATTTTTCTCTGAAATATATTTGCTCCCTCTTGGCCTTGCAGAGAATGGTGTTCATTTGTTATGAGCTTCTCATTACTTGTTTTCAGATTTTGTTTTTATTAATTACGAGTTTTTGACACGAATGTGGTAGTTATACAAACTGTGCCCAACCAATGCCACTTTCAAATTACCAAACCATGGTAGTTTTAGAAAACACAGTTGAAGCTCATATTTTGAAATTGAAGTTACCCAAAAGTCACAGTTTAAACGTCGATATTTTGTTTATGCTTTAAAAGAAGTCACAGTTTCAAAATTAAAACTGAGACCTTTTTAATGGTTAAAACTTCATTCATTTAAATCAGTTGTTCAAAAAAATTCACGATTTTAAATTGCGACCGTTTGTTTTTGATTTAATGAAGTCACAGATTCAAACTCAAACTTTTTGGTGAAAGTTTTAAAAAAAAGTTGCAGTTTGAAACTGAGACTTTTTACAGAGGCTATGTAAAAGTCAAAGTTTGAACTGTGTTTTTGAAACAACCTTGGTTTGGCAATTGATTGAAAAAAACCTTGCTATGTAAAATTACCGAATTATGGTTAAAAAAAATTCATCAAATTCTGATCTTTAGTCTCTTTTCATGGTAGCCTTCTCAATCTTCCATTTGTGATTAGGTGTGCTTGCAGTTAACAGTGTAACTGTAGAAGGAATCATATTTAGGAGTTGCATATGGTTTCTGTTGGATCAAAAGCCTTACCAAGGAGTAAACATAGAACAACCTACCTCACCGAGGACAGCTCCAAGACGGAGATGGATAATCCTCATGGAAAGCGTGGAGAAAAAGAGAAAATGAGCAGAAAATCAAATAAAAAACACGGTGGTTCTGGCAAGGATCATTCCACTGGCCATTCATCAGGTGGCTTGCCCAATAAATCTGCGAAAGCTTCCAAAGAAACTAAGCACCAGGATGAGTCCTTGCCTGAACCATCGTTTATCAGGTTTTATTTCAAAAGATTAATTGAGATTTTTTGTTTATGACATCATCTTATGAGTATGTGACGCTAGTCTCTTGTAGGAAGCTGGTTGATCCGGAGACGGCCAAATATTACTCGGAGATTACAAATGTTATTGAAGGCAATGAAGTTGACTTAGAGGAAAGGTCGGTCATATGTGGTAGTGCTCTTGAGGAGAGCAAGGGGAAAGAAGTCGAACTTGCAACTGATTATATCATAAGCCACACTATGCAATCTCTTCTAGAAGGTTGTGGTCTGGACCACTTATGTGGGTTCCTTAAGAGCTGTGCCAACGATTTCCCCCGTATTTCCATGGACAGATCTGGATCTCACGTCGCTGAGACAGCACTCAAAGCCTTAGCTGTACATCTACAAGATGATGAGTCTCGAGGTCTTGTAGAAGATACATTAACTATGATATGCCAGGTATAATGTCATTTTTTTAACAGAAAAAATCAAACGAATACATGTTCTATTTGTACTATTTATGTTTCGTTTGTAAAATGTAATTATTTCATGTGTGTTTTTCTTTTATTGTTGCAGGTTATTGTTGAGAATCCTGTTCAAATGATGTGTAATTGTCACGGGTCTCATGTTCTTCGGAGTCTTCTTTGTTTATGCAGAGGAGTGCCATTAGACTCTCCTGAATTTCATGCCACAAAATCTTCTGTTGTCCTAGCAGAGCGGTTGAATTTCAGGCATTCTCAACCTGATATAAAAGATCCTCAATATTTTCAGCATGGATTTCCAGATCTACTTGTATTCCTTGCATCAGAAATGTTGAGATGTTCCAAAAGGGACATTTTAATCCTACAAGCTGACCAGTTCAGCAGTTTAGTTCTGCAGGCATGTTTCTATTGCCCTCTTTGATGATGTTGATTACTGTTTCCAAATGTTTAATATTAATTTCAATTGGAGTTACTTGGTCTTTTCTAGACAACCTGTCTTGTAAGAAGCTAATTCTAGCAAGTTTGGGAAATTAACACTTGTGTACAAGAAACTATGTCAAGAATAGTTTAATACCTTTATAAGAAGTCCATAATTTTACTTTGTTTAATTTAATATATGCAGTTGATATGAGTAGGTCTTCAACTTGCTATGTGTATATGACTAGTAACTTTTTCTAGTTTTTGATTCTTGTAAGCGTGATAACTGATATATGATGGCATCACTTTGTTGCAGACTACTTTGAAGCTGTTGTCCGGACAGGAAGAAGTGTTGGGGCGCATAATCCCCATTCTTCTTGGTTGTGACATGGAAAAAGCTGGTGAAAAGAATTTCATTGAAACAATTTCAGTTCAAAATCTCCTGAGTTTGACGAAGGAAAGTGCATACAGTCATTTAATGGAGGTGAAGCTTCTTGTCTATCAATTACATAATCTTGTTGTTCTATGTAGGTGTCACATGGTTTGATACTGGGAGTTCGAACATAGTTTAACAGGCTTGTGTCATTTATTGATGTAAAATGAAGCCAAGGCTTATGGATATTTTCAATTGCTAAATAAATTTTCTTTTATCATATATAAACTGTATAATAGGCAAATAATTTCAATAGGCATTTAAGGGCTACAAATGAACTAGTCCATGTGAATAGGGTTTTAATTCTTGCTCTTGTTCCTTTTGGGTTTTGATTTTAGCATGCTTTAGCCCGTCTGATTTTATTGAATTGTATGCTAATTGTCAGGTCATCTTGGAAGTGGCTCCTGAAACTTTATACAACGAATTATTCACAAAGGTGTTCCGGAACTCATTGTTTCAGATGTCTTCGCATAATTGTGGAAACTTTGTAGTGCAATCACTTGTTTCTCATGCAAGATGTCAAAGTCATGTATGTGCTTTAGCTCTTTTTTCTTACTAAGGTTTCAAACCACCTGTTATGTATTACGTTTACTAAGGGAGACATGCCACTGTGAATTTGCTTTTTGTCTGTCTCAATTGAATGGGAATATACAAAGATTTTGGTACTTTCTATTATTTTGATTGGATCGAGATTATATGGTTCCAATTTTGTCGAAGATTGCTTAGAGGTCATAATGTTTTGTATTGACCAACAATTTTAAATCTTCTACTCATTCTTCCTGCCTCCTTTAAAACTTGCCCTTTTTAAGTGGGGGTTGTCGTTTTAATAGCCCAGAATGCACCATATCTTAAAAGGGATCGCTAAATACCGTTACTGTAGCCCGAATTAATTGCACAAGCTGACATTCTCATTATTTTTCTTAGTACTCGTTTTGGATTGAATTGAGTGTTATATTCATATATATATATATGTAACTACAAATATATTTTACCATCAGGTCTGAAAGTTGACGTGGTTTTGCTTTCTATAATCCTCGGGTGTTTTCGAATTCCAGATGGAGTTGATATGTGAGGAACTTGGTTCAAAGTTTGAGGATCTTTTGCGTATGGGAAGATCTGGTGTAGTCGCTTCCGTAATTGCTGCAAGTCAAAGGCTGCATAGCTTTGAACTTAAGGTTCATTACTTTCATCACACCTCAGTTTTCTTTCTTTGGTAAATAAGTTGAACGGTTCAGCAGTATATGGAATGATACATGTAGGAAAGCATGTCTTCTCTTATAGTCTTTTTTTAACTTACCGAAAGAAATTCCATATTATTCATGAGCTTGTGTCTTTGAATTGTTTGGCAGTGCTCTCAGGCCCTCTCTGCTGCTGTGTGTTCAGACAACGAGTCTTTTGGATCACTTGTTCCACGACTATTATTTCTTGACAGTTACTTTAGCTGCAATGATGTATCCAGCTGGAATTGGCCGAATGGTGTGAAGATGCATGTTATGGGTTCTTTGATTCTACAGTTGGTTTTTAAATTTCCAAGTGTATGACCTATTCTTACATCTAAACTGTTATCCTTTACGGTTGACGCTTTACTCACGTTTTGTCCTTTCATCTATATTATTGTCAGTAACTGTGAAATATAATAATGTATTATTGCAAGTGTTATGTTTTCCTTTCTTTTGGAATATCACTTATTTTTTTGTAAGATCTTTTTACTTTTGAGTTAATATCACATCTGGTTTCCATCAACAGGAGATGATTCAACCTTACATTTCTAGTATTGCATCCATGGAGACTGATCATATTCTGGTAGCATCAAAAGACTCTGGGGGTCAAAGGGTTATTGAAGCTTTTCTTAGCTCAAGTGCCTCTACAAAATTGAAACGCAGATTGGTTGCGAAGTATGTCATGCATTATCATTTTTGTTTTCCTTTAACAAATGTTTTTGGTCGTCGTTTTTCTGTTACTATTGTTTTACTTTTGAGTAACTACATGCCTGTGATTGTTCTTACCAATTCCCAATTGATATGTTTTCCTCTG
The DNA here is from genome assembly GCA_001753735.1 of Embelia ribes. Taxonomy (NCBI): domain Eukaryota; kingdom Viridiplantae; phylum Streptophyta; class Magnoliopsida; order Ericales; family Primulaceae; genus Embelia; species Embelia ribes. Next base: position 10,677 of record MKEJ01102626.1, on the reverse strand, counting down.
CGCCTTTCTTGAAGGCTTCGAGGACATTTCGCTGAGTTGGCAATGCATTCTTCGGGTTCATTTACTGTTGAAAAGTGCTTTAATGTCAGTAACATATCCTTGAAAGAGAAAATTGTATCAGAGTTGTCAGTTGTGCAGAATGAGCTTTCGAAGGCTAAGCAGGGTCCTCTTCTCCTGAGGAAGCTGGATGTTGAGGGGTATGTCTGGTTCCATTTTAAGCTACTCTTTTCACATTGTGGCCTTTTTCACCCTTTCGTTAAATCTTTTGAAACTGCTACTAGCTCACACTGGTGCATGATTGGCTCTTAACTTGGGCTTCACCTTATCAAGATTAATCAGGACCTATTTCATTTGAATTAGATTAATGTCTAATGCCTGGCCATTTTATAAAATACTTGAACCCTCAGATTCTGGATCTGGTAGATAGGTTTGCATCTAGAATGCTGCTGAAATCATTGTAATGTCTCTTGAATTTACAAATTCAGTTCAAGTATATGGTTGAAGGGTATAGTCTGGAAGAGAACTTCTTCCTCAAAGGGAGTGGGAATATGTGCTGCTATATCTGTACTATAATTTTTCCTGCTTTTGTAATCTTATATAACTCGATACTCTTATTTGTTTGTTTACATTTATTTTATGTTGGATTTCCTTGTAATTCTTGATCTAAAATTGCGTCTCTTTCCATTTCCCTATCTTTACAGATTTTTGAGGCGATCTGATGAGTGGAAGTTGAGACAAACTTCAAAGCAATCGACTTACAAAGAGTTCTATGCTACATTTGGCTCGAAGAAAACACCAAAAGATAAAACGAGAAAAGATAAAACTGAGAGCTTTCTTTCAGAAACTCCTCGTACATCACAGCCAGAAAAGTTGAAGGAGATGAGAAAAGAGATTAATGCTGGCCTTGCTTCTGCTTCCAGTGTACCATTTCTATCTAATAAAGATTCTAAATACAGGAAAAGAAAATCCAGCGACAAGCATAATGGGAAAAGATCTGATGAACACAGTGATACTTTTACCAAACATACTGGGGATAACGATTTTTCCCAGAGCAACAAAAAACGGAAAAAGAAGTATCATAGTGGGTCTTAACTCTTAATCTTGTGTAACATCCAAATTTATGTGCAGTTACCAGTTGCTTAAGTGAACATTTAGCTCTGTGCACTTTTTTTATTTTTTACTGTTTATTTTTTGGGTTCTTTTAATGGTAGTTTTTTTTAAAACTGAGTGAGATGAGAAGGAAATCTGCGAAAAGAAAAGGACAGACAGGAAGAGAGTTCTGTTGCCAACTTAACTTTCTGTATTTACATCCGAATGTTACAAGAAAGTTTACTGAATACTGAGAAAACAAAATTTTTATGAAAGTCCAAATAGCCATTGATGTAGCCTCTATTTGGACTACTGGCGGTACGGGAACATATTGTATCACTGAAAAAGAGAAAAGAGGAAGAAAACTCTGTTGTGACATTGTAAGAAAACTCTAATGAGGCATTGTTACTTGTGGCTTGGTGTACTTTCTTGGGCTCTCTATTGTGGTTTGCACCTGCTAACATGAATTGTGGCTAATGTTGGAATTGGCTTGAATTTGAAGTAGGAGGAAATTGCTTGTTATGCTTGGGATTTGCCTTACTTGGTGGTATTATTTTGCATTGCGATATCTCTACCATGTCGCTCTTAGATACTCGAGAATATGTGTAAGCTTGAGAAGTTGCGGATGATGAATTTGGTTTTACGAGCAGAACCCTTGAAGCTTGTGCTTTCTCAGGCCAAGTTAGTATACTCATCATCACAAATATACACAGCAAAACAATGGGTTTTGCTTTCAAGGATGTTTTCATGATTGCGCTTTGTAATTTCAGTTCTGGGGTTTTTGAGTAAAGGCGAAGATAGCTTTTTAAGATTTGGTTGGCAGATTTTTTGGGGGATGTTTGATGGGGGTTTAAGTGTGAATTTATACCTAAATCTCTCACTTTGTATAATCAGATATGAGATCTGGTCCTTGTGGGATCATGTGATTGCTCTTTGACTCTTAACTGATGTTACACTTTTTTTCCTTAAACAATTAGGTGTTATGCTACAGATCAATCATGTGAGGGGGCACGTGATTGTACTATAGTCTTTTCGGAAATCTGAGATAACTATTAGGAGTACTTATTAATACAAGTTAAAACAATTTTCAAATCATAAACAAATTGCTAAAGTTTTGCACTAACCCATGAGTTATACATTGTATGATATGCATTCCAAAGTGGGGAAGTCGCTATGCAGTTGTTGCAAAGCGGCCTCTGGGTTGTCGAGTTAAAACCCATAGCTGAGATTAATAGGGGTTCAAATTTAAAATGTCCACCTGAAATTTTGGAATTTTAAGTTTTGGCTCAACTGTTATTATGCAGCCCAATACCAGGCTCAGGATGAGTGTAAAAGGGTATCAAATGTGATGGTTTGTCTACCTCTGATTAGTATGAGTTGGCACCAAAAGCTTCTTGGATCCATCAAAACCTAATCTGATGGTGCAATTCAAAGGGCGGTTATGGTTTCAGTTTTCACTACAGTAGCAGGGACAAACCAATGCAAGAAATCATTTATAGAAAACTGTACAAGAATTCTATAATTGTATGGAATTACAATATTTTAAGAGTAAAATTAAGTCACGCCCCACGTCCCGAGCGATTCGATACTTGATCTAAATGCAATACATTTTCATAGCTATAGAAGGAAATTTAGCTACTTACATGCTTTTCGCATAAAAGATTTTAGAAAGCTACTACAGGTTTTATTTAAGAAAATTATAACTACGAAGAACTTTTTCACTCCAACCTACTTATATACATCAAAGTCTTAAACAACTTACATTCCTTTAAAAAGTAAGCATAGTGGCTGATTAGGCCCCGGCTATTGATACCAAACACATGAGCTGTCTTCTAGATACTCTCTCTCTACCTCCGCCAATTCACTGCTGATGTGCAATGATGGCAATCTGAATACCGAATCCGTTATCTGCTAGGATTCCAAATAAAGAAACATAGTAGACGGTTATGATATTTTATGAGTAAATGTTGCACGCTTATCGATTCAAAACAAACTCACAATATAGTTAAGAAAAACAACATAACTTAACATAATTCAAGAAAAAATCTTATCAGAAAGAAAACTGGTTGCTTTATTTATTCTACCATATATTACTTTATTATGCCATATCTTCATCGTCACATCCTAATGTTGCACCACATCGCTTATCATCATATTGTATCTGCGTCCTTACACCAATCTGCATACTAGTCACACTAAGACATATTGGGCCTTGAATGATGCGTTGGGGAAATCATTTAATACCAATTTGGGAACATGTAATACGAGATTTTATACATAAAATTTTTCAAAAGAGGTGCTCCTCCACACCTGAAGTTTTGCAAGAGACTTAAGCGGTACTTAAACGAGGGTTTGTCCCCCATTCCAATACAATGTGCCAAGTGCACCAAAAATTTAGTTTTCAAAAAGTGTCCCGCATGGCTCATATTTTATTTTCACAAAAATGCCATATTCTCAAAAACGTCATCTCATGTTTCCCCAACCCGCATTCTTATACGACACAACTCTGAAGGAGCTTACGTCATACTCTTATATATCTTTTATGTACGCACATTATGCCTTTGCATACTTTAGATTGTTTGCCAGATTTGCCATTTCATGGTTCGCTTAGTTAACAATACGCCATTACTTATGCCATCTTAGTTATTTTAGTTTGCCATATATTTCCTTCACTTATACGCCAAGGTTTAATCGCATCGGTATGTATGCAACGCAATGCATCGTGCTTAGTATATATTACCTACATATGTTTGATTCTGCGTCTTACCATACTTACTCATTAATATTATCATGACTTATACTTATTAGGATCACAATACTCTCATCACTTAGTCATTGGGCTTACGTTAGGGTGCGTCAGTCTATATTTCAAGGCAAGTTTCGTCATTTAATAATCACTTTTTTCAGGTTTTGTCGAACTTTCGCCTCATACTTCAAAATGATTCTTTGCTTAAAGGTAGTCATCATCTCCATCTAGGTCATTGTTGCTCCCATTTTCAGTTCATCTCGCAGTTATCGGTCGATCAGATCACTAAACTTGGTTGATGTTGCAGGATTGTCGTTGGGGCTCCACTCGTAATCATTTATAAGTTAGGTTTGTTCTTCATGACTTATATGTTTGCGTCGATGTATTATCATCTGTTCGGCAGGGCTGCCGCTCGAGTCTCTACATGTAATTGTTTGTAGGTTATCTCTATTTTTCGCAAGGGTGTGACTTCTCTTAAATTCTTATCCGAACAAGAAAGAGTCGCTAACGTTATGATCCTTTCCAAGTTTACCATCTTTTTTACTAAAGTTGTCTGGATCGATACACTTTTCTTGGATTCCTAGGTATCTTGGTTCTTAATTGAGTTGGTTTACTCTTTGTATTACATGTTATTTTCTACTAAAATTTATGTAGCTATTCATAACTTGCCACACCTTGGGGGTACCACAAGTCAAGAGGGGCACATGTCCTTACTTCGATCTTTCTCGTTTCTAATGAATTACTTATAACGGTTTATTATTCTTTATAAATTTAAATCACAATGACTTATCGCCAAAATGACATGCTTTCTAAATGTCATGCAATAGCGTAATGGTTCTCTTTACTTTATTTCAAATTATTTATCATAGTTCATATGCTTATGGTATCGTCATTCTTCGTCACACTTCTCGATATCTTAATTTTATCAAAATTTACTCTAAATAGCTGGGAATCTCAAAGGGAGATAAATTTACTGAGGAAATAGCCTAATTGTACCTCCGTTATTGCTGCAAAATGCTTAACAAAACCATTTAATCCATGCTTGAGGGCCGTTACAACAACCTTACGACTAAATCTTTATAATTTCAGAGGCTAAAAATGCATCGGGGCTTCAAAACATACACATGTAGCCTTGTTATTGAATTTGTATAGTACAATCAATCAATTGTTAAAGCCAATCAATCGACTGATAGGCTCTGTTTCACAACAAATGCTAGGTTTTTCACGATATTTGTTGAGGTCGTTACCTCGGTTTCAGTGTCAAAAGTCACCAGAAGGCTTTTTCCTCGACATACACTTATGTCTTCAAAAGATTTTCTTCTCATCCTCTAAATCTTCACGGCCAAAGTCATTTCATCACTGAGTTTATGGGACTGGTCTCGTGGCACTTCCACCACTTCTTCAAGTTTAAAGGCTAAAATTCAGTTTAGAGCTGGAAAATACGCACATGCAAGTCAGATTTTTGAACTGCCTGATGGAATCAGTCAACTATTAGTCCTGTTCAAAATAAAAATCCAAGTTTTTCGTGGCTTAAAAACGAGTGTCTTACCTTTATTTCGTCCTTGAAGCTCTAATACACATACATGCAAGGTTACTTTAGCTCTGGGGTCCAAATATGGGAGTCCTCCTTCAAATATTTATGTCTAAGCTTTGAAATTGGTTCCGAAAACAAAAAAATTATCACTCATACGCATGATATAGGTGCTTTGCTATAAAAATCTTTGAGAGGGCAGAGGTTGGCTCGCTTAGGCTTGGGAATTTCATTAAGCAATCGTCAACATGGAGGTTACAGAGGTTCCTTTGTATCGTAAACAAAAAATTTTGGTCATAACTTAGCAATTTTTCATAATTTTTGCATAAACCTCCATTATCTCTTTATATTTCTCTATCTATGGAGCAAAAAGGAATGGAATGAAAGCTGGTGGGAATGCTCCATGGTGTACGCAGAGTTGTTAACGTGGGTTTACAAAGTTTAGCCATTTGACACGTGGCTGGTCACCTGTCCAGTTTTATGTCATAGCACGTATCAGTCGATTGTTTTACTTAATCAGTCGACTGATCATGACAGTCGATTGATGAGACCAATATGTTAATTGATTTGTCCATTTTTCTTAAGGACATGCCATTTTGGGGGTGTTACAAATAATTATAAATTAAGAAAAAATTATTATAGCTACATTAAGATAAAAAAATACATATTTATTTTTTTTCAATTTATAATAATTTATCCTTAAGTCACAGTAATTTTATTCATGTCAATGAAGAAAAAAAATCCTTGTATTAAGAGGTCTTCCACTTTAATTGGGGCCATTAACCACCCCTAGAATTTAGCCTATTTTGAACCCGCAACAATGTATATTTTGCCTAAAGTTATTAAATTTTTTAAGTTCCGTTTTTTTTATTTTTTCATTTTGTCGCAAACAATTTTTATTCTCTCCACATACAATAAGCAATTAGGGTGATGTTTTATGCTCCAATTTTTCAAGTGAGACACGTGCAAATGAATAAGAGGGTAGATTGGGCTAAAGGGACAATTTTGGTGAGAGTTATGTGTCTAAAAGAGAGTGATTTTATTTTCACTCGAAATTTCTATCGGACTTCATTATCTGTTGATGTGACAAAAGAAATCATCTGCCTAGGCACTGGCACAAAGCGCATTCCGCACATGCTATTGCGCACTAAATGTATTAAGGGTCTAGCATCTAACTAGTATAGTTACTATGTTAAAGAGAAGAGAGCACACTCAACATATCAACCGTCTATTACCTAACTTGCAAGGTAGCTATGTTTAAAGCAGGGGCGAACCCACAAGATGTAGCTAGGACTTCTTTAAACCTATATAGGTGCTAGTCATCGATTTATTCAGGGCACGCGTAATGAGCCTACTCGAAAAAAATATTTAATTTACACATGAATTTAATGGAAGTTTAGGAGATCGAGGGACCATGACTCATGAATTGTTCGATCTACCAATGAGATGCGATGTACTCTTTAGAGTATTTAAGTTTTAAAGTGAAATGACGTGAATGAAAAGGTAGGGAAACTAAAATGCACCTCATGAAAAATAATTTTATGTAACTAACGGGATAATAAAACAAGATAATGTGAAATGACAATTATAGGTGTTCTAATTTTTTATGAGGGAAGAAATTTAAGCCACTTTAAATTTTTTATCCAATAAATCTAAAATTTATAAAACACTGTTGACATATATGGTGTCTAAGCAATGTCGCATCCACGTTGTGTGATAGAATTAAGCAACCAGTGAGCGAATAGAATAGTGGGTTACGACTATTTTATAAAATTTTTCTTTCTCTTGAATTTTTTTTTATGTATCAATTAAAATTATAATTATTTTGAATTGAAAAAATAATTTTGATAATTTAAAAATTAAATGATTTTAGTAAAAGATAAAATAGGATTTTAGGTATAATAATATAGTATAGACGAAAGCTGTTGGGCAATTCCGAAACATGCGCCATTAACAACGCAATTAGTAGTAGTTTCATTTTTTTCCACTCTTTAATGATGAACTGATTGGTCGTATCTTCATCATTAATGGCATATTTTTAAATAACACCAATTAATGCATTTTCCCACCTTTAATGCCCTAAATTATGCCATTTGTCTAATTCTTTACTAATAATTTGACCTCTATCTCTCCATCTTTTCTCTTTGTTTCACCCTTTTTTTTCTAGCAGCTCTGCAACATTTCACTTCTCCGTTGAACCTCTACAATAAAGAGTCACGGGTGGCTAAAGGTAATACATTTGTAAATAACCGTATTTTTCTTTTTTTTTCTTAAAAGCTAGATCTTGTTTGGCAAGTCAGCTTTTAAATTAAGCTTAAATATTATTCTGGCCTAGATAAACTCGAAATTTTAAGCTTAATGCATTTAATTTTTTCCTTAGACAAAAATTGCAATCAAACAGACCCAAAGTTTGATCAACGCAAAAGAAACATACATTCTTGGGGCGTGAATCATTTTTCTTACTAAAATAGAAATGATATATATTCACAAAATCATGTACATAATGCGTGAATCATTTAATTAGTATCGCATTACAGCCCTTTTAAATTAGCTTGAAATATTTCTCTGTCAAGTCTTTATAGCTGTTACATTTGTGTTCAAGAAGTTGTCAGTTTCAAAGAGATTAATGCCTCCCAAAAATAAAAGAAGAGAATTATTTTTTTTGGAGCAAATCACTAGGTTACATTTTTTGAAATACTAATAATGTTGTGATTTGTTTTATTCAGCTTATAACGATGAGGTCTCAAACAAATCAGGGACATGAGGCTGGAGATTATAACTTCAATCCTCTGGTTGACTTTTCTGAGGTATATACACAAGCTCTTGTATGGATCCTTCGATTTTTGGCTTTTCTGTTGTGGCTCTCGTCCTACTTTCAAAAAAAAGTTTTGGCTCAATTCCTGCTGAAAACTATCACAGTGTTTGGTTATATCTTTGTCACAAGTATTTTCTGGTTCTGAAAATAGAAACTCAGATGAATTGCATAGCTTCATGTATATAGGAACTTTTTTTTTCTCCTACGAAGGGCTTTACAATGAATATCTATGAAAAATTTCAAACTTTACACATCAAATTTGAGCAAATTTAAAGGTCGGGGGACCACGTCCCTTCGGTCCGCCAACGTGTATGATCCTATTTTTCCCTTTGTAATTTTTGCAATTAAACATTTTTTTCCCTTGGCCAGTTCTTAGAAGAAGCAAAGAAGCATAAAAAACAAGATCACATTGATTTAGGCACACAATGTGCCCCACAAGCTCAAAAGGAACAATTAGGTGAAGATAAAAAGAAGAGACACTCATGGAAAAGGTCCATCATGTCGTTATTGAAATTACCTGAAAAGAAGAATAACTCAAGGAAGGAACCACCGGCTTGCTCTCACCCATCCAAGACAAGTCATGGTGGCCGAGTCTCTGCCTCTGGTCCATTATTCGAGAACGGAAGTGGGGACAGCTTGAAGGCCCGCGTGCCAAGATCAGGTCCCCTCACGAGTCTCTTCTATCGACACAAGAGAATAGAGAGTGAGATGCCCTACATGTGCCTTAACAACCGCGATAACTCGAGTTCTGATAAATCCTATGGGCCTGTATACTTGGTCACATAGATGACTAGAAGCAAGGACAATTCTGTTTTTTGCTAGTTCAAAATGAACTTCAATAATATTGGTGGCGCGTAACAATGGAGTGTAACTTATGCTTGTTAGACTATAGCTTGAATACGCATAGTGCCAACGAAATTGAGTGCCAAAATTTTGAAATTTTGGGTTTTACTGAATTGAAATATCAGGGAATTCAGTAGCTCCGTTATCACGTTGACAAGCTAACTACGAAAAGAGGCATCTAAAATGGGACAGTATACCCACACCTATCCGTTTACAAGGCACTAGTAAACCCGATACTGTTATATAGAATGGGTACTAAGTTCCTAACACAGTAACACTCACACCAGTTGAAAGTTTCTCCATACTGGATACCATAAAAATCTGCTGTTGTTTGGTTTGCAAACATAAACAAGTAGGCGTTTCTTCAAGCATAAGCATGTACAACTAGTAGGTGTTTTCTTGAAGAATTGGTGGAGCGATGTTTCCTTTCTAATGGTTCAGACTATGAATAGACGAACCAATGAATAGAGCTCTCGTATTACGGGGGATCTGGAAGGATATGATATACGCAAACTTATCGATGTTCCAGATCTGCTCTTCCAAGGGAACGAATCCGCGATCTATAAGTCGCAATGGAATCATGTATTATCCTAGAGCTTTGAATAACATCAATATTAATTTCATGCTAGGTTGTACATAAAGCAACTATGATAATCAGATTTCATATAAATAATAAGGCCAAGGAGTAAAAGGGCAATAATTTTTTTCAGAACTATAACTGAACACCTGCCGCATTGCATTGTTTTCTCCCAATGTTATAGTCGCATGACATTTTCAGGAAAGTGTAACGAAAGAAGCCCGAAGAAACCCAAATCAAATGCAACTCAATGCAAAAACAAGTCATTTCCCATAAATGGATGAAATATTCTAATGTACATGACTCTAACAAAGAACAACAAAGCACATCTTCTGAATGAGATGTAAATATATACCAACGAATATCTCGCCCAACATCTCAAACAGAGAAGCCCAACTAGCTAAATATGTATACATCCATCAATTTTGTACAAATTTTAAATACCTCTCTCGATCCAGCAATCAGTTTGAAAAACTACGAATCCCCATTTCTCATAACTCAATTCCGAAACACCAAAAAAACTTATGGTTGAGACGCATCACCGCTGGGGCAACAAGGGCTAATTCTCCTATCTCTGCTCAATAGCCTCCTCAGCGTCCTCAACCGCGTATTCACCGTCCCTTGTTCCTCGTCCTCGGGCATATCAATCGCCATCATCCCACTCGACGAAGATGACGATGTTGCCCCTGTATCTATAGCATTATCCTCGTCACCACTGCTCATCGTGCGGGTGAGAACCTGTGCCTGGTTCCCCCAAAACAAAACATTCGTCGGGAACAACACTGCAGAAGCCGCAGCTGCATTACTCTCTGCCCTCGCCGTCGTCTGCAGGACCGAATCAAGGTTCTGTTCGGTCCGTTTCGTATCCGACGACAAAGGGTTGCGACAGACCGGGCAAGTAGCATGGGACTCGAACCAAGTGTCAATGCAGTCGACGTGGAAACCGTGGCGGCATTCCGGTAGCATCCGGAACTTCTCCCCCTCCGCAATCTCCGACAAACACACAGCGCATTCCGTCTCCTTCTCCGCGCCGAAGCTCAGAACCGGGATGGATTTCAGGACCGTAGGATCGAGGC
>MKEJ01102621.1:0-11782 GCA_001753735.1 Embelia ribes | reverse complement strand
TTGTTTCTTTTTTTTTTTTTAAAATTATAACAGAATGTCATAGCAATAACAATCAGCACAATGCAATCATCTATTTGCTCGTTGCAGCATCACCGGATTGTAATTCTTTCTCAAGTTCATCAAATTCCCAGTCACCAACCTCCTCTGCTGAGTAATCTTGACTAACCTTCCCAAATTCGGATACCAGTTTCGCCAGCTCTGCTTCGTGGTCGAGTGTTTCCTCAACCTCAACTTTCTTCAATGCTCTTGGTGGTTCTGTTGCCACTTTTGGTGTTTCCTCAACCGCCTTTTGCGATACTGTTTCCGGTATTGGAGGGTGTGTAGGATTTCCTGGAACTTCCCGAGGACTTTCTACCTCTGAGGGATCCTCCATTTGTAGATCTGGTCTCTCAATAGATTCAAATTCCACCCTTAATTTCTCTATCCGATCAAATAGCTCTTTGACCTTTTCCTCATCTTTCCTGAACCAAAAAGGAAACAGAATTTTTTCTGGAGTTATTTTCAGGAAGCACACTCGGTAGTAATATATTCCTATTAAGTAATAGGAAATAAATAAAGCACCTTGACATTTTGCCTTGATGGGCATGGAAATGCTCTTTCATGTTATCCACTACACTGAAAGTGGTCACAATCTGCCAAATGAAAAATATAGACGGATTTTCAGTAACCATTTACTTGAGATTTGTTAAATTTTCAATCACTAGAACGTAAATGACCAGTTAGGGGACAATAACATGTAAATTTGTGATTCTTAAAAAACAAAAGTCATGTTAAAACAGCATTCTGTGTGAAATGGTATGATCTTTGATACGATAATATCTTCGAAAGAATATAAAGAATATGTTTAGCTAGTACGTTGAATAAAATGTTTGTGCACTACAGTATTACTTGATAATGTTAACAAGGGCTTGAAACTAAAGGAAGTTATTCAACATTTGAAGGAAAATTATAGGAGTCGTAACAAAGAAAAGATAGCTAGAAGGACAAAATTTACCTTTGCTTCATAGTCCAGATATTCCTCTTCAAGATTTTTCCTGGGGTTCAGTTCTTTGGGAGTTTCTTTATCGACACCAATGGCTTCCCTGCATAAAGAAACAGAACTTCAGACATGTTGTAAAGGATACAAGTTTTTGAATAACAACTGGGTTACCCTTCTCTCAAATTCTTCAAATTAGCCACAAACTTCTCAGTGCGTTCGATTGAAGGCTTCAACTCTTTCTGCAAAATAAATGCATCATCATTCAGAACAGTTCTAGGCAATAAATATCCATAAGTGTTTAGATGTCACTAAATGAGTGCAACATGAGCTAACAAATACCTCATAAGTAGAAAGAATATCGTTGACCAAGTTCACAAAATAGCTCTCATGCTTGTCCAATTCATCACTTGAGGAGCAGAAAGAAAAGAACATTTTAGAATTCAAATCACCAGGTATTTCAGCAAGACTGCATTTTCTCAAACTCTTTATTATAGGTCCCCGGAAAATGACGAGTAAGCATTAACAAAACGGAAATAGTTGAAATCATATGTTCCGCATTCGAAAAGCATAAAAGAAAAAAAGGTAACAGAACAAAGCGAAAAACCGTTATCCAAGTCCGTAAACATACCTGACTTGTTTCTCTTTAGTTTCTGCATGCGAACGCTGGAGAACCCAGGTATCTTCCAAAAAGTTTATCCAAGTTTTGATGACATCCGCTTCTGTCCTACTTGAGGAGATGGTTTTTGTGAGCTCATCCTCCTACATATATTTCAAACAAAAGATGAACGATGGCAAGCAATAGAGGCTAAACACTGTTAGGGAAAAAAAAAACTAAATAAAAACTGGAGATAAACAAACTAAATAAAGCTAGACCTTTATTTTCAAGTGTGCAACGATCTGATCATTAGCTTCATAGAATTGATCCCTCTCTTCCATGGCATTATGAAGGCGTGCTTGAGCAGCAGCTAAGGAGATATTAACCTTAAGAAAGAACTGGATCAGCAAGCACAAAATAGGACAAAGACGGACTGGCCCTTAAGTAGTATTGAATCTATTGACCTATGATTGGGAAAGAAGTAAACTACAACGCAAGTCCCCCAAGAAAAATTTTGATAAAAACCATTGATAATGGTGCAAGCGAAAACACCAAAGAGCAGCTCACATCTTTCAATTCCAAGAATCAACAGCAATTAGTGTACTCTTCACTTCAAAAGATGATGCATGAGTGTAAGAGAGAGAAGTGATGGTTGAACCTTTTTCAACTCAGCTTCAAGTTTATCTCTTTGATTCTCGAGTGTTGAAATCTCCAAAGCTAATTCCTGAATGTTAAAAACAGAAATGAATAACATGTTTATCTCATAAATATATGAAATGCCAAACAGAAAGTTTCTATCATGTTCTGAAACTGCAATCATTTATACAGCACAAAAGTTTGGAGTAAAGATTTTCTGAAACTGCAATCTTATGCAGTAGGATTGAATTTTTTTAACCAACTCGCAGTATGGGTTGAACCAACACAAACTCGCGGATTGGAAAATTTTGTTAGGAAATCGGATAAATCAAGGATGCAGATTCATCACTGAGCAATTACCCTGTGCCACACGGGATTCATGCATGCCCAGTGCGCAAAAGAGGAGATCAATACTCGAAGAAAATAAAGTCCGAAAATGGGAAAGGAAGGTTGAGCCCATAAGTCTAGAGAGTGTTAAGTCTAACATAAAATGATCAATGATTGTTTTATTTTCATATGAATTTCAGTCTTAGGATGCACTAATTTCAATTCTAAAATCATGTGTATTTGGATATTGAACTGGAAAAATCAATGTGTAATGGGATATTGAATTAGCAAAAAGACAAGGGTTAATGCAATCATATACTACCTTCTCTATTTCACCCACTTCATTTGCTTTGGTCACCCTAAATTTTAATGCATCCTCCTTCTGAGACCTGACAGAAACAGCATACAAAATAGTACATTGACAAAGTTTTAATGTCTTGAGTTTATCAACATGGCGCTGGCAACAGATAATCAAGAACAGAGCGGGCAATCATCCAAGGGAAGGATCCGAGATTTTAAGGTGTACTAAATAGTAGTGCAAGGAAGAAACACTTGTTAAGCAGAAAGCAATATAGCACCTAACAACCTGCTATATAAATGCCACCCTCAAAACTAATATGGCACGTATAAAATTTCATACCTGTGATCCAATATGCGCTTCTCAGCTTTTGCAGTGGAATTTGCTAAGGATTCGGATAGGACTTTCAACTTATCAATCTGCACAGTTCATGAAGAGAAATCAAGTAAGTATGCTTTAACAGCTTTATAAGGAACTTGGTGAGCATAAAGCAAGGTAGGTGCCACACCGACAGACTTCCGCGCTTACATTGTAGTGATTCCTGATCATTTAAAAGTAAAGACAGAGAGAACAGCCGTACTACGTTGTTTTGCAAAAACAGAGTAGCAAAATAACAGGAATATATTCATGAAGTTGTATACTATATGTGGACACATAAAATTCTACTGGAATAAGTATTTCTCAGGTGAAAGCATAATAGAAAAAAATTGCACCATGCTTTCGCATGAATGGGGAAAGTGAGTACAGATAAGGTTGAGTAAGCCTTTGCTCCTGTTAAAGCGAGTTCCCTTTGGAGACTAAAACTAACAAGCACAAGGACAAATGTCCCATCATCTACTAACTAATGTTTACTTCCACCAAAATCCTATGAGTAATAAAAGAAAAGATACCTTTTGAGCATGGGCCTCAGGAGAGTCCCCACTGTTCAGCGCTTTCTTCTTGAGCAAAAGACCTTCTAATCTAGAACAATTTCGAATACGGGAAAGATCCTCTCTCAGAGACTGCAGAAGAAATAAAATGGCAAGTACTGTAGCCCATCAATCTTCATGAAAGACGCACCCAAAGCAGTATGTCTATACGGCATAAACCGATATTTTACAAGAAAACATTTTGTAATTAAATCGAACTTAAAAGAGATTTGAACCTCAAACAAACAATTCGATAAAAATACTTGATCAGCTACCTTAAGCTTAATTTGCTAATAGAGTTGCTGCATAGAATCAGGCTCATGTCTTGTGAGTGGCACCTAAAGCAGTTACATTGTTGCTTTATATGCCACATTGATAAGTAGGTGAAAACAATTCTCACAGAAATAACAAGCATGAGAAGAAAATTATGCAGAATTCCACACCCAACGTAAATAGATTTTCAGAACTTGCACCAATTTGCCAACACCAATTTTATAACTAAGGGAAACTGAAAATGCTCAAACAACCAATTCTAGCTACTCTACTGCCTCAGAAGTAAGCATGCAGAACTTGCGCTCCCAAAATTCAGAGCATAATGCAGGTGAAAGAAAGAAAAAAAAATTGTTACTCTTTCTTCACATTACACCAATTTTTTTTTCTTGATGAGGAGAATCACCACAAAGTAGTTGGCAGTTACTACCAGCAATAATCATCACTTGCCAGGGCACCAAAATTTGTTCTAGCTAAAACAATTTAAAATATGTTTAACCTTTGACTCGTCACTGTACGTGATCAACCACCACATAATTAGAAAGATAAAACACAAGGCCACGTGAGCCGGATCACCTCCACCGACGCAGCTGTTGTTTCTTTAGAAGATGCACCATGACTTTCACCGACAAGATCAGTAGATGACGTCATTTCCTCAAGTTTTTTCTTTAATGAGTGTGCTTCAGCATCTGTCCTGTATGAAAAAAGCAGGCACGATGAAGTAGAAAACTATCAGCATCTTCGGGTTTACACAAAATGACCACAACTCTGATGATTGCAACGTATCTGCTACTTGTTTCTTTCACTAATGCATTCCAACTTCCTTCCTACCCAAAATAACCCCGTATCTATAATTACAGTATGTCATTACTTATCCACCAATCAATCCAAGGTAGACTCAATTGAATTGATAGTAATATATTTAGAACTAAAGGCACAGACATTTTATGCATCCAACAAATAGGAAAACTCAAATGATCCACTCCACGAAGCATGAGCTATCTATTGAAGGAGGACAAAGTATAATGTTTTGTGGTTACCTTCTAAACTCAGCATTGATCTTCAACCCTGTGATGGCACCTTGTGCAAACTGAAGCAGTTCCTCCCTCTTCACCTGGCAAACAAAAGTGCCAATCGGTCTATTAGCCAATTTTCAGTGCCACAAATATTGATGACTTACAATCTGAAAGTGATTGCAAAAAATTGATTCCAAAACTCAAATTTAAACACAGAAAAGAAAAAGAGAACTGTCTGTGCATAGAATTCGCAAGAGAAATGGTAATCGTCTAATGTCAGTGTGTTAGTTAAAACATGCCTCCAATTTTCAACTTGTTTGATAACGAGAGACCATGTAAGTAGATAGAAAGAAAACCCATGCCTTGTAAAAAGTGAAAGCTGATTCTTGAGGGTGAACATTCATTTTAAAATACATTTAGTTACCATGAAAACCAAACTAATAGAGACAATGAAAATATTAACTTTTATTTCCTAATCCTGATTGGACATTTCAAATAGTTCTACTACGCTGCAGCCTTTAAGATGAAATGTGTTAATTTTGTTTGGAACAATCGTTACATTATTTTAATAGGTAAATTTACAAGGCTAAAAACAAGCCCTTACTAATACTTCATCCTGGTAGCTCGAAAAAGCTTTTGCAAGATCCTGTATACTGCTCACAATAGCATTATGAATTTCCTTCCCCCCAGTCAGACAAAGCCTGCACAGGTAAAGCAGGCACCAACTTTTGAAATTCAACATATACAATAACTTAAAGCAAAACATGTTCCATGAACTTCGGTTAGGAAGAAACATTAACAAGCCAAAATTAAAAACAGTATAGACCCTTACCCAAACAGTTCCAAGAGCAACGAGACTTCCTCTTCGTTTGGCGCTTCAAGAATCTGAACAACAGATAAAGAGTTAAACATGCGCTAATTACCATTCATAAGAATAATGGGCTCATCATAGTCTTGATTGTAATATCAGTTAAAAGGTAGATGAAGTACAATAGTCCTAGCTATATATGACTAACCAAGCAGAACAGAGCCAAAACCTCTTCACATGCATGCAATAAGTTCTATAAATGGCAAATAAAATAGAGGTACTTAAATATTTTCCCACAGGCTTAGATGTTTGGACATTACAAGTCCGGATGTACACAGTAGCACTAAAAATATTGCAGCACGCTCACAAACCGCAAGAAACTTGACAGGAAAAAAAAATGAAATATGGGTTTTACATTTGCATGGAAAATAACACGAGTTAAGCAATGGCATGTGAGAATCAAGCTTCTCCTCATCCAATAACAAACACGAATAGGGAAGACAAATTCACAAGTGTCGCATACCATCGAAATTGTAACTCCCTCCAAAGCTTGGCTGTACAGAAACACTTCCAGAAAATTCATGGGTTCACCTCCCAAATCTGGGTCGTAATACAGAACCTACACAAGATAAGCAAATGTCAGAAACAGGCAATTCCAAAGTTCTAGGTGTAAGTCAATTTAGTTATGTGATGAATCTGTGTCCCGCACATACAACTTCTACTTAGCTTATGGTAGGAAGGCTGCAAACAGGCTCATAACCCAAAAATCCAACTCCAACAAATGTAAATTCAACACATCCGCATAGATAATGACTCTACTAAGAGAGCCATCACCATCTTGCAACGCCTACAGTAATCATATTCAGACCCCAAAATTTCCATGCAAGAGATATCAAATTAAGATCATCATGGAAAAGTGATGGCATATGGCAAACCAAGAGCCAATAAGCAACTTAAGAAGTTATGCAAATGGATTAAATTGGAAGAAGAAAAATATGGGACAAAACCAGTAGTATTATCAGCAATAACAACCTGACAAGATGAACGTGTATTTTCACAAAATAAAAAGTACACTACCAAATGAGGTTTTCTCAAGCTATCTTTTGATTCTTCAGAAGAATGAGGCAGGTCTGGCATCTTTTCTTTATCCTCAACAGGAACACTATCCTGTTTCTCATATTCTTTAAGCACGTGCAACCATCTCTTCAACAGCTGAGCTCTCTCGGAGCCCCGACAAGAAACGGAGGCTTCTTCTAATCTTTTGACAGTCTGCCTGAAGCTTTTGAAGCTCCGAGACCCCTGCACACATGCCCCTTAAAAAAGTCATAAAGCTAGCAAAACTACATACCCCAACATAATAGGTTAATGCAAAATATAGTGTAGCTAAAACCGAACCAGAAACTTGAAGAGAAACATAATTTTCCTACGCCCTAAATGATATTCATGGTGATAAACATTAACAAGGCTAAAATAAACTCGAAAATGGAAATTGATGAAAGTTCGTGTGAATGGCTTTTGTTGATAACTATTGAATTTTTGTCTTCTTTCTCTATTTTCTGGGTCTCAATAAACATAATAATAACGGAAACAATTTAGTCTAGCTATAAGGCGAGTTTGCAACGAGTTTTCCACCATTCCAGGTTATTAAGGTTCCCTTCCGGTCCCAAATCTGATAAGTTTTTATTTGTTTACTCAAAAACCATCCAGTGAAAGCAGTTCGACATAAGCGTTTTCCTCATCCAAACTTTCGTTATGGAACTCTGGCCACCATAAATTGAAGCTCAATATACTCGCAAGCTCAACTATTCCCATTTCATGAGCCTAACAACGCCTCCCCCATAAAGAAACGTTAAACTTACAACTGCCCCATGGGAAATGACACTCAGCTATTTCCAGCTCTATTCAAAACACACTTTACTGGGAATGTCTCCCTCTTCACACATGTACCATTACACATGACCTCACATACAAAAACAAAACCACCAAGGTCCTCTCCTATTCACAATCCAACAATGCCCCAACAAACTTCTACTGTTACTCCCTTAAAAATGACGCTCAGATCTTTCTATTCAAAATACGTTCTTTTATCAGGCCATGCAGACTTTCCACAAAAGGCAACGCTAACAAGAGCTCACATTCAAGAAAAAGAAATACCCACCAAGCTCCAACGTGCTCTATCAATAGACATCCATAGTAAATAAATTTTCAAAAACACAAAATATAAGCCTTTTTTAAAACAATTTGCTAAAATAAGTTAGTTTTGAAATCAATTACAAAAATAAGCCTTTATTTACACAATCACAAACTTGGACAGCAACTTTAGCACCTATACTTGCCACCATTTCATCGCACACTTGCCATTTCAAAAAGGGGTTTCAATACAAAAACTTAAATTTTATTTTTCCAAAAAAGAAAAAGACAATTGACCTGGCTTTGGCAAGTTCCAAACAAGCACACCATCCAAGGGTGACTTCAAAAAGATGCTTATTTTGATAAGGACACATTTTCTATACCCACTGGTATATGTATGGAATTTTTACAAACCAACAATCATATGATGCCAACCAAGAATGAGATCAATTGTTCAAATCATTTTTATGTCATACTTTCTCTTAGTTTTCCGCATATAAGTGGCGATATATACCAAATTTGTATAAAAGCTCTCTCCTTTTGGTAATTAGTGCAAAAAAGGGCTTATTCTGGTGAATAATTATGAACACATATCTATGTTTCAATGTTTTTCTCCGATAGTAAACCTAATAAATTGATAATCCTAGTTCTGAAAATAGCATATAAATGATGAGTAAATTAATTATCCATTGCACAGGAATCGGAACAAAAACACTCAAACAATAGTGAGAACATAGGAAATGAGATACACACACATGCATCTATATAGATATATATATATATATATATATAGAGAGAGAGAGAGAGAGTGAGATACCCGGCGGTCTTGGATGATCTTGGCGGCATGTCCGGCGTGTAGGACGACGGAGTCGGCGTAGTTCTTGACGGTGCGAGTGAGGTTGTTCTTGTTCCCCACCTCCACCGCCTTGCTCACCGCAGATCTCAACCACGAT
Organism: Embelia ribes; assembly: GCA_001753735.1. NCBI lineage: Eukaryota > Viridiplantae > Streptophyta > Magnoliopsida > Ericales > Primulaceae > Embelia > Embelia ribes. The sequence goes on along the minus strand of MKEJ01102621.1, from coordinate 2,862 downwards.
GACATTCTTGCTGCCTTCAGCGAGAGAGAGAGAGAGAGAGAGAGAGAGAGAGAGGGGTTTTGGGGAATGAGGACGGAAAGGGTGAAATTACAATAATCGTACTCATAGTTTTAACGGAAGTTCTATTTGGTCCCAGTGGCTTCAGTCAAAAGAGTAATATCTTTTAAAACAATGACAGATTAGCACCCGGATTTTAAGAAACGTTACATATTTGGATCGTTTCATAGTTTTTACTCGTATTAATAATTCTAGTGTTCAAAACAGGAGATTGATGTCAACTTAAATATATAATTACCAAAAGAATCATCCTAAAAAGTGACACACTGGATGTGATTTTAATCGTTTGAAATGAGTTTATATCCATATTAAATAGGGATGAATATTTTATCCAGTTAGACAAGGTAGGCCCAAACATATTGACATTCTTCGGACATGGCTAACATCGATTGAATGGCTATTATTTAGACGTATATGCATATCAATCAAATGACTGACGTCAGTATAGTATACTAATAGTATATATAGGGCTATTATATTTGCATCACGAAAATTGTTATAGATACTACATTACTTCAGGCATCACACTATTTAAAATTATTTTGTTTCAAAGACGCCACAAACAAAATGAATAATTATTTTTTTCTATTGGCACCACAAAAGCCTCTAAGGCACCACAATGGCATTTAACAAAATGACCATTTCCCTCTAATTACTCTATCTTTAACAATTTTTATATTTTTCGACAGATTTTCGTTTATCATTCTCAATTCATGTTCAGTATTTCAAATTTTCATCCTAAACATTATTATATAAAACATCTCGTCATCTTCTACCTTTTTTCTATGTCCCACTCCTTCTTTTCCATTTCTAGAAAATATAAAAACTTATTTCCAATTCAATCAATATACTCAATTTAGGTTGCATTTTGTTATGGCCTATTTTTTTTCCTTCAAATTTTAGTTTTATTTTTGTAATGATAGAGTGGAAATATGTAATTATGCACAAGATGTGATTTAGTGAAAATGTGGACTTTCTAATAATTTGGTGGAAATATAATATTTTGCTAACCTGATAATTCGTATTTTTGTATGATTGAGATGGACCTTATGATTGAAATTTGTATAAGTGTTCCCAATTTAACATTTGAAACCAAGGTCCGTGAATGTGAAAAAAAAAAGCATTCGTTACTTTGGTAGTTGAATGTATGTCATGAGAACATTCGAAAAGTCAATGCTCTCAGGTTAACATAGGATTACAAGTGTCATCGGAGATATCCGTTGCCATAGTAGTTGAATGTATAACATTTGAAACCTAGGTCCACGAATGTCACCACAGATATCCATTACTCTGATAGTCGAATGTATGTTCTAGAACATTGAATCTCATATTAATATTCGAAATGTAAGCCAATGAATGTCACTAAAGATATTTGTTGCTTTGTTAGTCGAATGTATTTCCTAAGTGCACGAATGTCACCGAAGATATCGTTTTTGCGATAGGCAAATATAGGTTAGTGGCATGTGGGACTATTATTTCTACGCTGGAACTATATGGACAAAAAAATAATATTGGATGAAACAATGGGGACGTTTGGCGTAATTATCTAAGAAGAAATGGAGCTTCTCATTTTGTTTCACATATTTTCTAGTCAAATCAATCGGGTTGGTCCGTTTGGTTAGGATTGGGCCCCAATAATTAGGCTGACGGGCTTACTTGTTCATGGGTTGATCAATAAAAGGTTATCCATGGGCTTATACTAGGCTTGATTTTTCCCACTCTCTCCATCCCAAAACAAATTATTCTGTAATAAAAAATCAAAATTTTAATAGCTAAATCACTAAACAAGCTCAAAAATAATAAATGAGTTTAAAAAATTTTCAAATTTACCCCCAAATAAATGTGATTTTAGCGTATCACGATTACCAAAATCCATTTAATATGAAGGGACACGTTAAAAAAATTTCAATTTTGTTGAACTTATTTTTAGAAAGTGGACATAATTTTAGGATATGCCAACATAGAAATGTGGACAATTATTTTTTGAATGAAATGATATTAATTTTTTAACTATTTATTTATTTTAATGAAACATTTATCATGGCTACTCAATCAGAATTAATTAAATCAACTACTAGTTCTTCACTAAGCCAAATCTTTTTCCCCCCCTTCCAATGGCACCTAACTGTCTAAACAGAAGCAGGAAGATCTCATTAACCTAAGCACCAAGCCAATATAGGAGCCATCCCTTGATTTAGGATTAGCTTGGGGATGCTTCTAATTTAAAATTTTGCTTTTCAAATCTATTTTTAAAAATTGATTATAAAATTAGGTATCATTCTATTATTTAGTAAATAAATTCTAAAAAGTTACTTTGATAAATAATGTGTTGTTTGATAAAGTGATGCTTTCTATTGTAAAAAAACAAAGATAGCATGTCGAATGAGATAACTATAATTTTGAATATTTTAATAATTAATGATAGGAAAAACAAAAACATATTTTGAAAGCACCCCTAATATTACTTTTAAAAGCATTCTTAAAAAAAATAAGTAAATTATTAAAAACAAATATTTTCATTTTTACCAAATGTTAATTGATATGATTTCCAAGAAAAATAATAAGAACAAATCACTACAAGAATTTTACCATTTACTGACCTAACTCCTCATTAATTAATGCATCAATTTGTAACTAAAGGTACCAATAGTGATGACATCTAGTGGTCACAAGGTCATCACTATTGCTTGGACACTAAAAGTGCCTTATTGATAAGAAAACATTTATTGCTGCAAAAAGATGAAATCGCTCACCCTGAACGCCCCCACGACCCGGCCCCAAGGGTCATGTGGAGGAGGTAAGTCA
>MKEJ01102612.1:0-14162 GCA_001753735.1 Embelia ribes | reverse complement strand
TCTCTCTCTCTCTCTCTCTCTTTCTATCTCTACAGATCTATATCTGCATGTGTGTTTGTGTATGCAATTTCGTGTTTTTTATTTCGATCTAGGGTTGTTTACAGGTCTTTGCGATGGCGTCGAAGCGGATCTTGAAGGAACTCAAGGATCTGCAGAAGGATCCTCCTACTTCTTGCAGCGCTGGTATGAAATCTGTATCTATTTATATATATGATGATGTAATATATATGTATGCACATATATACTCGTGTATGGCTGTGGCTTGAGATATGGTTGCCTTGAGATCTCTTTGATCCCCATATCTTTGGTTGTGTATTGGATCTTTGTAGCGTTGGGTATTTATGTGAGATTTTGAATATGTATTTGAATGGAGTTTCTGATGCTATCTTTTGGTATTAGCCTGAGAAATTGGGAAATTAACTTGTAGGTTGAGCTATATATTCTTGTATGCATGTGCTTTGTGCTATGGTTTGCCTTGAGATCTCTTTGGTTCGCATGTGTATAGTTTATATTGTATTTTCTTGTAGCATTTGGAATTTATTAGGATTTTTGTTCTTTCTTCGGAGTTTGTGTGGTATCTCTTGGTATCAGCCCAAAAAATTCGGGAAATTAACTTGTAGATTAAGCGTTTTTACATAAATATGAATTTTTGGTTTAGTGGTGATGGAGGATTAGTAGCTTGATGAAGAATCAAAGCTCTTTCTTGTAGCGTTTGGAATTTATTTTAGGGGTTTTTTGTACTTTTATTTTTTGGATTGGATGGTAGTTGGAGTTTTGTGTTATCTATTGGTATTAGCTCGAGATAATGGGAAATCAACTAGTAGATTAATAGTTTTTACATAAATATGAATTCTTGGTTTGGTGGTGATGGAGGATTAGTCGCTTTGACGAAGGATCAAAGCTCTGGCCGATAGCGCTTGTCAGGGTAATAGACTAGCATGACATGGTGGGATGAACCTTGAATGCACTAGGCTCCTCTTGAATCCACTTGATTAAAGTGAAAACCGTTGATTAAATGGTAAAATTAACTAGTAGATTGAGCATTTTTGTATAAAAATGAAATCTTGGTTCTGTAACTGAAGCTTTTTCAATTTACACAATACTTAATTGGAGTTTCTGTTCTCATCTTTGCTTTTAGTAGGAGGGAGTAGGAAATAGTAGATAATATTATTGAGAATTTTGCAAAGGTGAAGTCATGGTTGCTTTGTGTAGATTTATAGCTGAGTATGCTAGCTCTAAATTGGACATTTGTGGCTTGCAACCTATTATTAGGGATCTTTGTGCCTGTTTTGCATAGATACTTGGATTTTGTGTTGTCTTTTACCATTAGCCTGGGAAAATTGGAAGTTAACTAGTTGTTGAAACAATTTTGCATTATCAATTTGCTTTTGATAAGTATTGCGGTTTTCATGTATAGAATTGGACTTTCGGTTATTTTTCTATTAACTTGAGAATATAGAAAAAATAATAACTAGCAGGATTGAGCAATTTTGCTGAAAGATGAAAATGGAAAAATTTCCTAGCATTTTGAAAGTATCAGGAAATTTTCTACATGTTTTTGGACAGGTAATTTGATTTTATCTTTGGTATAAGCTCGTGAAATCGTAAATTTTGTAGTGAATTGAGCATTGGAGGCTTTGTTCTTATCTTTGGTAGTTGAAAGTAATCCGGTTTTCGGATAGATAATTGGAGGCTTTGTTCTTATCTTTGCTTCTGTTCGGATGAAAAAAGGGAAACGTAGATAATGGAATTAGGATTTTGCAGAAGGGTGGAGATTTGGTTGGTTTGTGTGGATATCTGGCTGATTTACTAGGGTGAAGATTTGTACCCTTCGGAAATTATTAGGAATGTCTGTACCTTTTTTGCATAAATAATTGGAGTTTGTATTATTGTCTTTTATTTATAGCCAGAAAATGAATGGAAAACTTACTAGTGGTTTGAGCATTTCTGCAAAGAGCTGAAGTAGGTTTTTGCTTATCTGAAAGTATAGCTGGTTTCGTGGAGGTGTAGCTGGAGCTTCTGTTTTTGTATTTGTTGGAAGTTGGAAAAATTAGCTAATGGAATGAGCAAATTTGCAGAAAGCTGAAAATGAAAAAAGTTAATTAGTGGTTGGAGCATTTTTGCATTAAGATTAAGTCTTGGTATTGATAACCTAAAGTACTCTGATTTTCGCATAGAATATTGGAGGTTCTATAGTTGTCTTTACTACGAGGCTGTTACTTATTGCCGCCCCGAGGGGGGAGGGGGGTTGTTATAGCTTAGTATATTTTCTTGGTGAAGTACACGATAAAAGAGCTTAGAATATTTTCTTGGTGAAGTAGATGATAATAGAGGCTTTGGTTGAGAGGGAGAAAGGAAGAGACTTGGGTTGAGAGGGAGAAAGAAAGAGACATGGGCATCTTTTCAAGATCTTTTATCTGACAATGTTTCATTTTTTCTTAGATAAATGAAGTTTTTGTTGTCTGGTATATTAGCCAGAGAAGTAGAAAAATCGGTTAGTGGTTTGAGGATTTTAACGGAAAGGTGAAGTCTTGGTTAAGTTATTTAGATACGATGGAAGTGAAGGCTAGTTTTTTTTTTTTTTTTTTATTCCCTTGGTGTGGTTGTAGCATAGATTTTATTTACCTAATATTTGGTACAAGAAGGGTGGAAAAAAGATTTGTTGAGTACCTCAATGGGAATGAGATTTGAGGCACTTCTGCCTTTTGTGCTTCATTTCCAGACCGTTGCTGAGTTATTTGGAGGTAATTTGAGATTGGTAGAACTTGTGTAAATATTCCCTTCTCTTCCCATAAAAATGTTATGTACCTTAAAATAAATTTTAGCTCCTTTCCTAAGCATAGCTCCCTTTACATCGGAATGACGATAAAAGAGACTTGGGCTGAGGGGAAAAGAGGATATTAGACAGAGAAAATAGAAAAAGCATTTAGTGGTTCGAGGATTTTAACTGAAAGGTGAAGACTTGGTTAAGTTATTAGAAATGGTTGAAATGAAAGCTAGCTTATTGTGTAAAGTTCCTTGATGGTGATAGCATACTTTTTATTTACCTAATTGTGTAGTGCTAGGAAAAGGATTGAAAAAGACTTGTAGAGGTACCTTGACAAGAATAAAACTTGTCTTCACCAAACAATCGCTGAGATATTTGATGATGATTCGAGAGCCATAGACCTTATGTAAAATATACCCTACTCTCCGCATAATTTCTTTTTACTTGTGCATACTAAATAATTTTAGCTCCTCTCCTAAACATTGTCCCCTTGCGTCGGATTTTGAAAAATGGAAACAAGTGATCATGTTGTACCCGAATATAATTGTTCAGGGAAGCGTGAGTATTTGTTAGTACTTCTTTTGAAACCAGTGCTATTGCTTTATTTTGACGACATTGTTGACCTGTTCTGTCTCTTATATTTTATGTTTTTGTTTCAGGTCCTGTTGCTGAAGACATGTTCCATTGGCAAGCGACAATTATGGGTCCGGCTGACAGTCCGTATGCCGGTGGAGTTTTCCTCGTCAATATCCATTTCCCTCCAGATTATCCATTCAAACCACCAAAGGTGGCTCACCTACTCTCATTTTTTTATCCCAAAGTTAGTTTATGTTTTTGAAGAGGTAATTCAATGAGTTTTAGTCTTTCATTAATCTGGTTGGACGTTGATCCTAACATGAAACTTTGCTGAATCAAAGCTTTGTTTTTATGGTCAAAGTTTTGTTTTATGGTCATCAATGTGGCTCTGTTCTCTCCTCTTCCTTTTGCTGGTCGTGGTTGTCCAGAAGGAATAAAAATCATTCAAGGATTTTGCTTGGGATATTAATCAATATAGGTTATTTTCCTTGGTCATATTACATATAGGCTCATCAATGGATTGTGGTTAGTGTGTCACGTAATAATGCCTTTGGTTGCTGGCCCAAGGCATTTGATTTGCAAAGGTGGTCCTGTAGTAAATTCTGTGAGTACAAAAGATTTATGATTTGGTTGGCAAGGATCAAAATAGTGTAAGTAATGCAAAAGAATATGGCTTTTATGCGTATGCATTTCTACGTGCCCATGTTGATTGAAATTTCTTTTTCTGTTTTGGCTGTGTTTATGCCAAATGAGCACTAAAGGGAGGAGTTTGAAACAGATGGTCCTTGTAAGTTTCATTGTAGAATCAAATGCTTCCTAGAATCCTAGTCCATGAACACCTGTAATCCAGTACAGAAATCTGAACTGTGGACAAGGTTTTTCTACGCTTTTATTTTTGTGTGCTTTTACATCTTTGATGATCAGAGTTTCTTGTTTCAATTATTGGGGGCAATATGGTTTGAATCTCTCCATTAATCACTCACATTTGGTCTTGTTTTGCAGGTGGCTTTTAGGACAAAAGTTTTCCACCCGAACATTAACAGCAATGGGAGCATATGCCTGGACATCTTGAAGGAGCAATGGAGCCCTGCACTAACTATTTCCAAGGTCATGGTGCTTACTTTTAACTTGATAATCAGTTGTATCAGAAGTTTATAAACAAGAAACAAGAGTTTCACATGACGATGAGATTCATTCAATCATCTTCAACATATAATTTTAGAAATGCTATTCTGAAAAAGCAGGCAAATTAATTATCGCAATATGTGGGCTCAAATTTTTGTCCCATTTTCAGTTATTACCTTTCTGCAATTAAAGTATATTCTATGCTAGTACATGTCTCATGGAAAGAGGAGAAAAAATTGGCAAAATTCGTGTTATTTTTCAGTTGTTCATGCTTTAAAAGAACTTGATGCAGTCATGATTCTATGCAAAACGGTGCTATTTGTTTGTGTGTTGACAAATGTTATTTTTGTGTTAAACACTAATTTTAGGTGTTGCTTTCGATCTGTTCCTTGTTGACGGATCCGAACCCCGATGATCCGTTGGTGCCAGAGATTGCACATATGTACAAAACGGACAAGAACAAGTACGAGACTACTGCTAGAAGCTGGACCCAGAAGTACGCCATGGGCTAAGCACCTTATATTATGGTCTGTATTGTGGGGGGTGGTATGACTTTTCTCTGCTTAATACTTTTGTTGTTGCCTTTCTGTGTATCAATCGAAGCTTGAACTTCCTCTAAACGAGGAAAAGGAAGCACTGATGTTGGTTTGGGGTTTGTTGTCTAAAAAATATTGGTAATGCTAAAATATTTGGTGTTTTCTCGACATTTTGTGCTTTTGATGCTCCCCACTTGTGGATATGGACCTATTTGAATATGCAAATGACTTGAAAAAGATTGGATTTGGAATTACTTATCTCATCATATGAAAATCGTTATAAATTTCCAAAGTATATGATAATTGCAATTGCGGATGTAGCATCCCCCAATGGAGGGCTTTGTTTTACAGTTCTAGAGGATTGCTCTTTGCTAGAATTAGTCGGGGTGAAGTTACCGAGACTATATTCTCTGCTAAATCAATTTCCGTGTTAGGCATAAATTGCATAACGCTGTCCCAAATTAATATCCGGTGGTGGAAAAAAATTAAGATCCTTTAATGCCTTTTGAACCTCTTACAGCTGTATCAAGATCTTACACAGAGCTTGGCACGAGCCTAGTCAAGCCGAGTAGTAGACGTGAGCTTGACTCAAATCTTATCTCTACTTGAGATCGAGGTGGACTAGAATTTGAGTCTTAGTCTGACCTTGAATCTTACACCAGTGAAAATTTCAAGACTTGAAATACTTGTGAGTCAAGTAATTGTTGAGTCAAGTTACTCATGGTCACTCCCTTTTGTCCACCTTTTGATGTACTGAAGCTACTTGAATCAATTATGAGATCCAAATTTTGCGGGTTTTAACGTACAGGCCCCCTTGTATTCAAGCTTATTCTCGTAGTGAGGTTCCTAACCGACGTGCTTTTATATGAAATCTAGTCGGCCATTGTAAGAGGATGCTATTTACGACGCACACCAGGGCATATAAATGATATTTTAGTTTTAAGTTTGAGAATTGGCTTATTTCCAAAAGGGGGGGTTACTAATTGTGATTTTACGATCTGTTTTATCATTGACAAACAAAAAGGTACAATAAGCCAGAAGCTATTCTAGTATCATCCAAAAACTTGTCTTCAGCCCACGGGACTCGCCGAAAATCAGATCTAAATTTGTGCTTATAAGACGTAAAAACCTGAATCTGCTCCCGAGAGGCCGCCCTCCTAAGCCATCCGCCATCCGCCATCCGTTAAGGCACCTGGTATATCATGGTTACCCTCGATTGGGTCGTTTCTAAATTGTTACCAAAGGAAAAAAAAAAAAAGAGTAAAATTTTCTTCTGCTAATTTATACAGTATTTAGAAATTAGAAAAGAAACTTGGGTCATCAAAGGGGAAGCGGGGCTCAAATGGATCCGTCGGCCAAAATAGGAAGTCTAAGCCCACAGTTGGGGAGTTATTGCCTGAAGTGGCAGCAGAGACAATATCTATGAGCTCGGAATCTGAGCCGTGCATATTACGAGCCTCTCCTAATCCGGTGCTTGGCGACATGGCATAAAGGTCTGACATTGACGTGGCGGGCGAGATAATTGGTGGCGAAAAGTTGTTTCCGGAAAATGTATTTTCCATCATGGGAGGAGAAACGATATTCTTTTCTCCCTCGATGTGCAATGTGGAAGGAAAATGGAAATTATTGTCAGTGGGGAAATTATGGTTTTGAGTTTGTAAATATTCGGTTGCGACCTGTCGGCCAGTTTCGGAGCTGAGGGGGATTTCTTGAGATTGGTTTTGGTTTTGGTAGTGTTGTGGTTGGGTCATCTGTTGTTGGCAATTTGACATCGTGTTTGGTTTCAGCTTTTTTTCGGGCGATGGCAATTGGTTGGCGCATGTATGTCTTCCTCGATAAGTGATTTCGAAAACGTTAGGATCTTCATCGGATCTTTGTACTTGCTTGGTAGCCAGACAACCCTGTGCGTTACGATGCGCGCACCTATAATAGCCTCTGCAATTACAAATTATTATTTGGTATGATACTTTCATATATAAGTATTTCGTTATATAACATCGGAGTGAAAATATCCCAACAACTACACAAAATTCCAATGTAAACTTTCATTTTATTATCTCATGACTATGCATTGTCGCATAACAAAGCACATAATGAAGTAACTCACAATGATGTATAGCTTTTCAAAATCGTTACTCATTTGATCTTTTCCAAAACAGCTATGCTACTTGCATTAGTGATAATTAGTACATTTGTGCAACATTGGGTGACGACTCAAACACAAGTGTTATAGGGTTGACCCCCGATGTAATATTTAACGAAAACAAATAATAATATTTAATTATAGAATTTTGAATTGATGGTTCTACCGGTGGTAGGGGTGTATATTAGCTGATCCGAGTTTACCCTTGCTCGTGCTCGGCTCGTTGGACTAAACTCGCAACTTGTGTTCTAGCTCAGGCTCTCCTCGAGCCTACAAGGGCTAACTCGTGCTCAGGCTCGTTTACAATTATGGAGCCCGGACCCGAACTCTTATTCAGCTTGGCTCGTTGAAAATTTTAAGACTTTAATAGTTGACAGGCAGCCCAAGTGCAACCCATAAACAAGAAATATTATGTTATGGCTCATGTGCAACTCATAATGAAAAATTATTAAGCTCGTTGGGGGCTGGTGGGTCTTAAATATGGCAAACTTAAGGAATGAATCTATTGCCCACTCGATGTTTGGAAAAATGAAACCTAATTTTACTTTTGACACTAAATATAGAGAATAAATAGAAAAACTGATACAAAACTCATTTCTCCATACCAATGTGGGATATACCATATTAGTGTTACCCTACTTATACTACCTCAAACATATATAAATAGTTACAAATATATATTATTTATTATATGTATGTATAAATTTATCAATTAATGATATATATATATGTATATCTATATCTATCTATCGATAGATAAATGAGTCTGCTCTCGAGCTAAATGACCGAGCAGTACAAAGCTCTATCTCGGTCTATCTATCTATATAGATAGATAGATAAATGAGCCTGCTCTCGAGCTAAATGACCGAGCAATACAAAGCTCTATCTCGGTTAGTCAATTAACGAGTTCTAAAATCAAGTTCTTGCTCAGTTTTTTTATTTAACGAGTCGAGTTCTATCCTGAATCTTCAACGAGATACTCTCGAGTGGCTCTCCAACGGCTCTGTTAATTTTCATCTTTAATTGGTGGTAACCACAAATCAGATGGTAACCCTGATAGTAGTGGTAGTCATTTAAATTTTATCATTTGTCATTGCTAGAAAAGTACTACTGGTGTGGTAGTGATAATTATACTGATAATAAATAATACTACCGATACTTATGGTAAAATTTTGCTTAACTCTACCTAAGGATCCTTATTTTTGTCAATTATTTTGTTCTAAAAAAAAGTGTAGTTCCAGTATATGACATTACATATGCATAATATTAAATGCATTGAGTTCTAGTTCAGTTGCTAACACGACGTTTCTTGGTAAATTTACCAAAATAGATTAGTTTCTAAAATTATTTACTAAAACATGTCCCTTTTGAAACTATTTACCAAAATGGATCATTTTTAACCAAAAGACAAAAATACCTTTATAATTGATTTCTTTGCAAATTATTCTTTACTACAAGCAACAAATTAAAATTTGAACTTATTTTAGAATAAATTTAAGTTTAAATATGTTTAATTCGAACTTATTAATATAATATAAATATTAATTTTATGGGAGATAAGTATGGTAGAGAGATTATTTACTAACTAAAATATTATAAAAAAAAATGTTGTAATAACCATTTTATTATGGAAAAATCAATAATATTATTTGATTTTTTTGTATAACTGGATTGGTATAGTTCAAATGGAAAAACAAAATAAATTCATTTTCATAATTTTTTACTACGCATTATTAGTTAATTCATGAACTATTGTTATCTAACAACCATTTGTTCGTATAATTGAAAATTTTGAATTTGCAGAATTGATACATAACTTAACGAAAAATACTTGATTTTTGACATATTTCCTTAAAATGTTTATAACTCATATTATTTAGTGATTTTTCCGATTTAAACTTAAACAAAATGCTTTTAAATTATAAAATATTACATTTTTAGGAATTTTATAATATAAAAATATTCTATACTAAATTTTAGAATGCATTATTAAATAACATATTACATTAAACCCGTTCGTATCAAAAAATAATCTTTTTCTCATCCCATATTTTATTAAAATTTCTCAAGCATTATGGCTCGCCCTAAACTTGAAAAACAAAATTTCATGTTTGTACTTGGAACTCACTATTAACTAAATAGGGCAATTCTATTTATACCACTTTTTTTACTACATGCATCAATTTATTTCATGCACCACGCTATTATTGTTTTTTTTGACTTCTTAGATACCACAAACAAAATGATTACTTATTTGTTCTATGTTAGCACCACAAAAAGAACTAAACACAACACTCTATTAATTTACCAAAATACCAATTTTCCTCCAATCACTCTTTTCATCTTCTCATTCATTTTATTGGTCCTTTTCTTTCTTTATCTTCAACTTTTCAATCATCCCATCTTCAAACACTTTTTATACTGCACCCTATTTCTCCTTCTCATATTCATTTATCTTGTTCTTTCATATTCTCTCTCTCCATCATTTTGTTCTTGAAAACCTAAAAACTCATTTTTACTCCAACTAACTTGAAAAAATTCAAACAATATTAAAAATTCAAAAAAAATCAAAAGAAATGATAAATTTTAAAAACAAAATCCAATCATAATTTAATTGAGGGGATAGAAGGGAGTGAGAATTACTTAGTGATTCCATGTGGCGGTGTTGCATTGTGATGGTGACCAGTGGCGGTAGAGGTGGTGGTGGTGACGGTGATAGTTCGTTTCAGTGGTAGTGAGATGTGATGTTTGCCGGTTGTGATGTCGTGTAATGTTGGTCGGTGGTGGTATGGTTGGTGGTGGTGGTGAGAGATGGAGAGTGAGGGGGCTTCTCATATTTTGTTTTAAAAATGAATTAATTTATTTTGATGTATTAAATTTGTGGTGTAAATAACGTTTAGTGGTGGTGAAAATACCCACTTTTTATTAAAATTATAAGTAGTGCATTTAACCAAAAAAGTGTTGCAAATAAAATTGCCCATTAAATATTGTGCATAAACATTTATCACAATACAATATGTACCAAGATTTGATATCATTAATAAATATAGAAAATAAGACGAAAAGATATTAGTTTTTAGGCGAATGGGTATTTTGGTCGTCAAAATAAAGATAAATAGTAATTCATATATAAAAAATTAAAAATGACCAATTTTGGTAAATATTTTTGAAAACTGACTCATTTTCATAAATTACATGATACTTCTTCATCCATGTGAATAACCAACTTAACTAGGGTTGTTCATTATACCTACATTTTTGTGCGTCTACCCACGGACTAGGAAACCCGCTGGGTAGATCTGTACCTGTCCCGCATTAGATTTGTACCCACATCACCCCTGCAGCTATGCGCGGCAAGTCTGTATCTGATTATCATACTCATAACCCACAACCCGTATGACAGACCCGCCAAGTATGTCGAATTAGCATAAAGGTAAGTCTACTAAATTTTCCCAATTATAAACAATTAAGCCCATTCACTATATATTAAAAACAATTATCTTAATTTTTAAAAGGTTAGTTAACTCATCCATTAATCTTCCCCAATTATCAAAAATGAAACTTCTTTACTACATAATAAAAGGCTAGTCAACTTGTCTTTGAAATCAATCAACCTCTATAGCTGCTAGACCCATCCTACAATCTGTGCCCACACATATTCGGAAACGGTACGAGTATATGTATCATATTTCTTCTCAATCATACCTGCAAACCCGCCAGATACGGGGTGAATAGATCCACCAAATCTAATTTTAGGATGAAGAGGATATCGTAGGCTTATAGCAAAGCAGTTGGAAACCACCGATATTCTCATTTACACACCAGGAAAAAATAATTAACCACAAATGATGAAGACACGCCAAACAAACTTGCGCCTTCTGAAAATAAAGTTTTACTCCCTCGGTACTTCCCGCACGGTAGGGCTCAATGTCTCATTGTCAGTTATATTACCAACAATTTACAATTTCCACAAGAAAATGATATAACCATTTCGAATCCCATTGTCAGTCGTACCACTAACTACTTCATTCTCTCAAGACAGGAAAATGGCTAACATAACTCAATGGTAATACACACCTTTATGCTAACATAATTAAGAATCTCAAGATAAAACAGGAAAGATAATTTACGGCCAACAGAAATATCCACACACAATCAAGATGTCAAAGTAGTCATAACAAGAGCAGTGTGGTGCACTGATTGTCGCAAAGCAGTTTGGAACTCAAGTTTTGTCAAGAAAAGCTAAAGAAACACAAACAAGGAAAACAGAAACTGAAACTGAAACCAGAAAATATGGAAACAGGCTAAATATAACAGATCTTTTAGAGTACTAAATTCCACAACCAACGTGAGCAGATCCAGCAGCACAACTGCAGCTAACCGGGTATAAACTACCAAAGCAATAACCCACCATTGACAGCTCATGATGTTACAGTTGACAGCACCAGGCAGATTACTGCACATGAACAGACCAAATTAGCAGTGACCGAATTTTGCATCAAAGAAAGTTTTAGTAATGAATATGTGCATGAAAACAAAAAAAATCAGGATATAAATCCTAGACAATCATGTAAATGTCATTGTTGGCCCATTTGAAGCCAATACCCCATGCCTCAGATTATTTCTAAACGACGACTTGCACATCATCTTTGTGCCAATGTTTCAATTAAAGAAGTGACAGCATACACAATTTTTTCAATTAAAATATACTATAGCGATCATAGCTGTAGAGTAGAGATAGAGGAGATAGATTGGTTCATATACATGCATAGATACTCAAACACACTTAATTGTATCTGCTTCTCGAAGTATAATGATAAACCGCATAGGTTTTTCATATTACTGCATTTGAAACCATTTCTTTGATTTATCAAAAATATTTCCCGTGGCTTTCAAACTTACAGTATGAAATAGTTGGACAAAACTATTTTTTTGGACCTTTACCATCTGTTCTCCGCTAAAAGCCACAAGGCTAGACACTAAGATGATTCTAGATATACCAATTAGAAATTGCCAGAGGAAAGCTTTTGCATCCAGGCCCTAAATCTGGCTATGGTAAATCCCAACATGGAAATCATTATTAGTTCCAATTCGGATCCCAACAAACTGCACCAAACCCAAACCCAATAAACCTCTGATTTTATAGTAGTNNACTATGAGAAATAACAAAACTGGTTACCTGCTGCTGCTGCTGCTGGTAATTCCCATAGCCGGGGTATGCCCCATAGTACATGTTAGGATCTTGAGGAGGTGCTGCATATCCACCACTGTATGCATCGTATCCTTGTCCATACCCCCCATAATATGCACCATATTGAGCCTGATCTGGTTGGGTCTGTATCAATCACAAAGGCAGATGAATGGAAATGTGTACCAAAAAAAATGCTTAAAAATATAGTAATTTCGCACCTGTTTATTTGGACTGCGACCCCATGAAAGTCGAACACTTTGTCCTCCAATCGGAGTACCGTTCAGCACTGAGAGTGCTTGCTCTGCACAAGCCCTAAAAGCCATATGAGATAAATAGAAGTATTAGAAAACCAAAAAGTAAAAGATAAGGAGACAAGGGAAAAAGAAAACTGAATGCAAAAAATTATGAAGAAAATTGTTTCTTACCTCAGAGCAAACTGAACAAAGCCACATCTCTTCCCAGCTACTATTTTCACATGAATCAACTCACCAAATTGGCCAAAGACTTGTCGCAGGAGTTCATCTGAAACATTCTCATCCAAAGCACCAACAAATATCTGCACGGTGAAAAGTAAGGTCAACATACTCAAGCAACTACAGGGTTAACACAACAGCAAAAACTGGCTACCCACTGTTGTGTTAGTTGGATCGCTCTCCCCTGGATTTGTCTGAGAACTCTGGTTGGCAGCTGCAAAAGACAAATAATGGAGAAAACAAAGAAATGAGTATCATAAAATAAAAGATTGAGGAAGAATCCAACAAGTGTCAACTTGCTCGCCAAGAAAAGCCCATCCTACCAACACTCAGAGACTGTGATTACAGTATTCACAGTGACATAGAAGGATGCTGACCATAAATATACAAGCTGCCTAACTTAAGCTGCTAGATTTGATATATTTAAACAAAAACCAACATGTGTAACATATATTAGGGGGAAAAAAAAGATAAGAAGAATTATCAAACTTCAGTTGTAAATGACAATATATAAAAATGAATCATAACCATTACATGTCAGACACCCACTTAGTTTCAAAGAGGATTGTTACCAACCAGGACTGTAATATTGTAAAAATAAGCAATGAATTCATACTCACGGAAAAGAAAATATTAACCAAGAATAAACTTAAGTCCAGACTAGGGGTGCGCATATACTGGTTAAACCGGAAAATCAAACCAAACCGAAACTATTCGTTTCAATTTTTTTAATTTCAGTTCGGTTCGATTTTGTAAAATTAAAAATTCTGATTGGTTTAGTTCCAATTTTTGTATCAAATTTACAAGTTTAGTTGAATCAATTTTATTTTTAAAATAAATTTATTTTTTTAATTAAGGTTACTAATCACGATAGATATATTGGTTTAAATATTCTATTTTCTTATTATTTTCTTTATAATTTTGTTTTTAGTTTGGAACCGAATCCAACTCTTTTTTGGTTCGAACTGATTAAATTTTTGAAATATATTTTGATTGGTTGGATTTAAAATCGAACCGATCTATGGACAACACTACTAATACTGGGGATAATTCTGCCACCTACAACAAAATTCTACGTATTACTTATCGGGTATTGAAGTTTTCATCGAGAGAGGAGAGTGGGAGAGTCCATTTTGTGTACAGAGAGATTGAAAGAGAAAGGGCATGTTCTACGCATATATTAGGATTAGGATTGATTGAGAGAAAAAAACAGAAAAAATATTGAGGGTGCACATTTGTATTTTTATATATAAATAAAAATCTCATTTTTAAAAAATTATTACAAAGGTCCAATTTTCGCAATTGGCACCACTCTTGCTCTTGATCTTC
Organism: Embelia ribes; assembly: GCA_001753735.1. Classification (NCBI taxonomy): domain Eukaryota; kingdom Viridiplantae; phylum Streptophyta; class Magnoliopsida; order Ericales; family Primulaceae; genus Embelia; species Embelia ribes. The sequence continues at coordinate 22 of MKEJ01102612.1, read as the reverse complement.
GCAATTTCCTCCTTTCCCCCCT
>MKEJ01102610.1:0-10191 GCA_001753735.1 Embelia ribes | reverse complement strand
ATCATAATCATATTCATGTTTATGATTTGTCTTTGTATGTTGTCATATGTTTCATTTATGTACATATAGCCTAGTCTCTCTTTTATAGTGGAGTTACTTGGCTAACCGTTACATTTTTTTTCCATTTCTTCCTATACATATGTGTAGCTTTATAGTTGTGGAGATGGACCCAGATCATCAGTAGATTGCTTTTACTGTAATTGTACATATTTTTGGTGCATCTGTTTAGTGCTTATATTTATGTACTTCATTTTTATGTTTTAGCATATTCTGATAGCGAGGTTGTAGTAGTGTAGTGGATGTAGCATGAAGAAAGTATAGATATATTCTTACTCTTACTCGAGGCAGAGAACATTCTATACCTTCATTTATCTTTTATTTTTGGCGAGTATACAACTTGCGGTGTTATATTAGTAAACAGACTGATATACTATGTTATACATTTTTTATGGAGTTAGCATTGGCCTTTATCCTTTCTTTTTAGAGTAGTTTTACTTTTCCGTTGTTATTGATGTTGTTGATGATATAACATGTGTGTAAGATCATACTACGTTGGCGGCTAGATGCGACGTGATTGGTGTATATATTCTTTTATTTCTTTATTTTAAGTTTTTTTTCTCTTTTGGATCTCACGACTCCGGATCATAGATTGTGGGGCATAACACTTTCTAACCAAAAAAATAATTTGTACATTATTTTTATGCATGATTATATATTATTTACATTTACATTTTTATTTTTATATTATTATTTTATTTTTTAGCAATGAAATTTGAGACAGAAACAAAAAATTATATGGAGAACTCCATTGCTAATTAATAAAAAATTATTTGTATATGATTTTTATTTTATATATAATTATTATTTTCTAGCAACAGATACTGCGACGAAATGTTGCATGTTCCTTGCGAAATTCTGTGGCTAATAAATTAAAAATTATTTATTACATTTTTTTTATTTTTGTAACGGATTTAGTGACAGATGTTAGAAAGGGAATTTCAAAAGGAAGAATTGCAACGGTTTTTTCAAAAGATAAATATCATTATTATATATTTTTTAATTTTTTAATGAATTTAGCGACGGACTTAGGAATGGGTTTTGAAAAGGAGTCATTGCAACGGATTTTCCAACAGAATTTTATTATTATTTTAATTTTACTAATTTTCTAATGGATTTAGTGACGGATATCGAAACCGAATTTGCAACAGTTAATTCCATCTCTAATCTATTGCAATAATGAATTTTCTAACGCTAAATCCAATGCGCATTGCAGTGGAAAAATATCCATTGCAAGTGGCCATTGCTGTTCTGACATTTTTCTGGGAATGTACTTACGTGAAATAGCCTTAATTTTCCTACATGCACATATATCTATTATTGTCCATATATAGTTCTAAATAAATTTCATATATTTATCTTTTTTGAATTCTAAAGATAAAGAAATGGTGATTTCATTAGGACTATGCATTTTGTTTCCGGTACCCCATTATAATGGCACCTCACCTATAAAATTAAAAACTCCTCTAGTACCATACCGATTAAATTGGATTTAAATTAGTATATTAACACTACTGAAATTACACATTGGCACCACATATCTATATGACCAAAATGTCCCTCCTCTAAAATTCCCTCCACACTCTTCAACTCTTCATTCAACCAAAAACTTCAAAACCAAAATTTCCATAAAAACTTCATCTTCAATCTCTTACAACCCTAAATTTCTTTACTAAAATTTGTCACAACATTTCATCTTTTTCATTCAAAATATCTTTTTACTCTCTCTCCCCCTCTCTCTCTAACTTCATTTTCTACACATAAAACCTAATTATACATACCACAATTTTACTCTCTTAATTTCACTAATCAAACTTAAAAAAAATACTTAATAATATCTCAATTAGATACTTTTGAAGTGAGTTTAAAGACCAATGAACCAACATATAGATGATATCCTATTTTCATCCAGATTATCAAAACCAAAGGTATGTTCTTTAACCCAACAACATATACATATAATATGTATAGATATTAGTGAAATAACGTATTTATATGGTTAGTTATATATGAAAGTAGATGTATTTCATTGAAATTTTGATTGAAAATGGTTGGAACAAAATTTCTAAAATCCTATTTTACGATCATGATGTACTACATTCAACCCTAATAAAGTCGATATGACACTGTCTTGCTCGAATTTATTAGTCATAATATGTTACAGTCATAATAAGACAATCGCCTACAGTAAGGTCAATCCTTAACTAGTTTCGAATATGTTACAGTCGAAAAAAGCTATTTTAGTGAGGACATATATTTAACTTTACTATTGTCGAAACATTGAAAAACATCCTACTTTCCTAGAGTTGAATACAATATTGACAGTTGTGAAGTTGAATCTTAGATCAGTATTCGACCATTGTAAAGTCGAACCGTTGAAAATAGCAGTTGTATATCCCAGCCTCACGTATGTGTCTACTAAATTTACTACTATCAAGGTACTTATTTATATTCTATATGACTTATATATAAGATGTAGATTCATCTCTCCATATTGATGAAAAATTATTTTATTTTTAGGAATTCAAAATGATTGATAAATGACCAAGTGGATTGTAAGTACAGAGAAGAAGGTAGGAGTGGTGATAGTTAAATTGAGATCGAACTTCTCAAAATATCGCACCCCACATATGAAATTTGGATGTGAATGGAGTGGTAAAGAATGTGATTATAAAAAAAAGGGGATTTACATGAAGAAAACTGATGGGATTGAGAAGTCTAAATCTCGGAACTCTTCCACCAAAAAATGGGAGCGTCTTTTTCTTGTATTGTGCACCATGGATATGGCACGAAAAGTATGTTATTTCAAATTAAAGGACGGTTAACACAACCATTGATTGTACAATTTTGGTGTAGGGCACTCACATCTTGGGAGTTTAACACAAGAGGAGTTAGATATTCTTAGGAATATGAGTAAAAACAATATAAAGCCTTGAAACATACTAGGTATTTTAAAGAGAGGAACCCTGGTAGTTGTTCCCTTCCAAAAATGATGTATAATGCTCAATCAAAGCTTAAGAGGGATGAGATAGATGGTCGGACGGTTAGTCAAGAGGTGTTCAACTTGGCAAAGATGAACAAGTCATTCATTTACCACATTCGATTTGATGGAGTAGTGGAAAATCTATTTTGAGTGCACTCCGATTTGATTGCCTTGGTCAATAATTTTCCATCAGTGTTTATGATCGATTGTACTTACATGACAAATAGACATAAAATGCTGCTTCTTTACGTTGCTGGAATAACTTCCACGAATAAGTATTCTCGGCCACATGTGCTCAAGTTATGAGTAGGAGACGAACGATATGTAGGCATTTCAGATGCTTCGGGAAGCATTGCAAAAGTACAAATCATTATCTAAGTGTATAGCCACTGATAGGAAATTGGCATTGATGAACAGAGTTGCTCAAGTATTTTTCGAATTGAGGTAGATTTTATGTAGGTGGCATATAACTAGGAACGTGGTAGGCGTTATGAAGAAGAAGTTTGATAAAGAGGATTACAACTCGGCAATAAATAAATGGAGGGAGATTGAGTATTGCATGAGTGAAGAGGCGTTGACCGGAAAATTAGATGAATGCAAATATATTTATCCAGATATCGTAACCTATATGGAAGCTTGGATAAAAGATTATAAGGAATACATGTACTTGCAGCGTAAAGGGAGTACACACAATATTGAAGAATTGATTAAACACAACGAATTGAGACTTGGTAATGACATAGAAAGCCATAGTTAATTTATGTGAGGAATAGGTTCGCAATATAAAAGGTACCTTCAAAAACTCTCTCTTCAAAGTTTTGAGGGTATACATTAACAAGGAGTGGTGCTGATATCACGTGGTCATGTCTTTCTACACACGCTTAGACTTATATGCAAAAAAATAAGTAGGATGGAGTATGTGGGTATTGACCCTGCTCGTTGTGGTTGTATGTTTAGAAAGACATATAGGTTGCCATGTGCCCATGAGATTGCAACAACTAAGAGCCGTAGGAAAACCCTCCCCCTCCAATGTATTCACATCGATTGGAGAACACTCTCCATGGATAGGTCTCCTTTAAATGATTCCATCTTAGATCCGAAGCAATTAATCAGTTAGTTCATGGTGAAATTCGATAATTCAACACCTAATGTAGAAATGAATATGCTAGAACGTCTCAGTGAAGTTATAAAACCAAGAATCAATTTACTTAAAGAGCCTCCTACGAAACTTGCAATGAGAAGTTGGCCCAAAGGTAGTATGGGTAAGAGTACTTGTGATGAGGAATCTACAAAAAGGGATTTAAGCCATTTCGAACATATAGATATAGTTGTGGCATTCATGGATTTGAAGGGTGTCTCAACCCTCTTCTTAACCACCTAGGAGTATAAGGAAGGTAGGAAGGCCAAGGGAACATCCAAGGAAACGTCCAAGAGGAAGTTGAAATCGAAGCCGAACCCAATAGGCTCTCGAGTAGCTTATTATTTGAAATGGGTCCCAACAACGATAAATCCATATGTTGAGGGCACAGTTGATGTTTTCGGGGACGATAACTATGGGTTTTGTACTGTGGCAGCTGGACTAGGCTTAATGCATGATGGTTGGCCCTGTATTAGGCTTGAATTGTGGGTGGAACTAAAGGAGTATAAAGATCTTTATGGCTTACTCATGTTTGAAGTCGATCACCCAAATAAATTGCTAAAAAAATTACTTTAGGAGTAAGGGTCATGCCTCCAATCTAAGTGGATGTTGACCTCGGCTATGTTATGGGTAGTAGTGGAATTGTATTATGAGGTAGTAAGTTGTCTCTCACCAAATGTAGCTTTTACCTTCTTCACATATACTAAAAGTCTGCAAACGGACTGGTCTATGCATATTTGGATTACTCATGTAAACAATAATAATTATATTTTGATCAATATGGCTAATAATTGTCTGGTGCCTACTATTTGTTGCCCTTGGGATCGATACAAGAATGACAATGCTTAAAGAAAGGAGGAGATGTACAAGGGCCAACTTCAAGCTAGCTAAAAGCTACTTTATCCAAGTAGTAGGATGCAAAATAAAATTGTTTAAGAGTAACAAAGAAATGTTAATAGTATAACCTTTTGCATAGGATGGATGAATATATGGAATAACATGTTATTTTGTATCAAGTTGATTAGATGAATGTATGGAATGATATGATATTTTATAAGAAGTTGATTAGATGAATGTATGGAATGATATGCTATTTTATATGAAGTTGATTAGATGAATGTATAGAATGATATGGTATTTTGTATGAAGTTGGTTGGATAAATGTATAGAATGAAATATTATTTTGTTGCTTGTTCACGTAATTGTTCGACACTTGCATGGTTAATGTCTTTCATTATAGATATTATGCTTAGGTTCGACCTTAAAAGTTTGAATATTCATATTATATTTGACTCCATAGAAGTCGAATCTTGGTCCTAAGATACTGGGCTTCACTGACTTCAGTTTTTATTAGGTTTTTCCTTAAAAGTTAAAGTATTAACATTATATTCAACTCCACAAATTTTGAATCTAGGTCCTGGGACACTAGGCTTTACTGACTTCATTTTTTATTAGGTCCGACCTTAAAAGTTCAAATATTAATATTATATTCGGCTTTAAAAAAGTCAAATCTAGGTCTTGAGGTATTGGGATTCACTAACTTTATTTTTTATTAGGTACAACCTTAAAAGTTTGGATATTGACATTATATTCGGCTCCATAAAAGTCGAATCTAGGTCCTAAGACAATGGGCTTTACTAACTTTATTTTTTATTAGGTTCGACCTTAAAAGTTCAAATATTGACATTATATTTGACTTCACAAAAGTCGAATCTAGGTCCCGAGATACTGTGCTTCATTGACTTCCTTTTTGAGTAGGTTTGACCTTAAAAGTTTGAAAAGAAGCAATATATTTGAATCTACAGAAGTTGGACCTTAGTCAACATAAATTCAAACAATATAAATAACATAAAGTAACAACAACCCATTAAACACAAACAACATAAATACCGTTAATACTTATTCAAATACATAAGTACAACATAAACAATGCAAATATAATAAATTATTTGTTCTAATACATAAATACAATATAAAAATGCAAAAAATCAGTACACTAATAAGTTAACAAATTAAAACTAAAATTAAATAACACCACCACCAATAACATAAATCTACCTCCTCCTCCTCCTCCTCCTCCTCCTTCTCTCTCTTTCTCCTCCCCCTCCCCCCTCAGAGTGTCTCTGGTGTAATACACCAAAAAATAATGTGTAGGTATGCATATATTAATCTATAAGTGGACAGGTGTCAAGTGCAAAATGTACCAGCACATATTAGAGGCAACGGTCTAGGTTAAGATTTAGGTTACTGCCTTACAATCAACTTGATTTTGATCAAACTGATTGAATTTTGACTAAGCTGATTGGAATTTGATTAAATTGTTTAATTTTTAGAGCATTACAAGAAATTATAAAAGAAAATAAGAAAATTACTTGTTGGTCAACTCTGGAGCAAGGGTGCAACATTTCGAGTCTATTTCATAAGAGATTCTTTTGGTCAAAATAGGCGTGCCCGCTTTTGGAGCGAGTAACGCGTTTCGATTTGTTACTTTTATTATTATAAGAATTGTTATTATTACTATTATCATGAGTAAGCCATTCGTAGTCATAACTTTCCCATGCCGACGCCATTAATTACCCAAATTTATTCAAAATATGATAAATACTATGCATTGCGAAAATTCATTATGATTCGAGTTATCGATTCATAGATTTTGTACCGTATTCAATAATATTTATATGTTTAAAATGATTCGAGAAACACATGATGAGATTGTATGATTAATTGTAAAATTGATTTTCAGAATTTTACAAAATATGATATTTTAATATGTAATAACAATAAATTTGTAAAATGTTGTGAGAATCGCAAGATGAGACTCTATGATTAAGTCTGTACATCACGTAATTGATTTTCAGAATTTTACAATGAAATATAATATTTTAATATGTAAAAACATTAGTATATAGTAGTTATCGTCTGATATATAAATAAATGGAAAGTAAGTAATTTTGTGTAAGAAGTACTAAATACTATATATTTTTTTAGTGTTTTATGTTGCTGTAATGGAAAGTCGTACATGTTTGATTATGGTTGTGTTCCGAATGACCAATGCTATGTCTAATATGAAGTCCCCATCCACGGGGAGCTCTACCTTAGCTATCAACCGCATCTAATTCCCTGGTTGCATGGAGCCTTTCTTGAAAAGTCTAGTATGAACTCGGGATCATGTATGTTTAAATAAAACATGAAGCAAGATGCGTACATAAGTTGGCTAAATGAGTTTTAAATTAAGGTTTGGAACAAGTAAAAGCAAGCAGTTCATGCGAACATGTATAACAGAAATCGCTAGCAAGTAACAAGTACAAAAAAACAGATCAAGTAACCCAAGTACAAGTAGAATATCTTGTTTAATTCTTTCAGTCCCATCAAGTTACAAGTGAACAGTTGTGTTCAAGTTATTACCATTTAATAAGAGATGATGCCGCTCGTACAAGGTGTTTGTCATGTATATACATATTAGTATATACATACATACATACATACATACATACATAAATATATATGTATTTAAAATAGTATTTACCTCGGGAATCAAGAAATAAAGAGCCACGTTGGACTTCCTACAAGTGTGGACACCACTCACTAAGCTATAGGCCACAATACTAGTTCAAGAATATAAGTAACAAGAATGACTCTAAAAAAAATAGTTAGAAGCCCCAGCAAGTGTGAACGCCACTATTAAGCCAAGGGTCATGATACTAGCACAAATACAAGTAACGAGAATGGTTCTAAAGAAATGGTTAGAATCCCACAAGTCTAGACAACAAAATACTACATATATATTGCCAAGTCATCTCAACCGAGCACAACGAGAGTAGAATATGGCCTTAACCTACTCTAAGTGTGTTAATGAACACGTCTAAGGACAAAATACAATATATACATACATATACATATGTTACGCCCCTGAGGCCCGAGGACTCCGGGCACATGATATTTTAGAAAATATTATTATACTCTTTCACAAGGCCATAGCCCAAAATTACCCACTATGCCAACTTCTTAACAATGCATGATACAATGAAATAAACTCAATCGCTGATTTATATTACAACTATAGAGTCTTACAAAATAAGAACTTTGAAATACAGAAACTGATTGATGAAAATGGCTCATTAAGTACAAAACAAATATTGTCTTATTTACATAGTTACATGATTACCAAACTGAAGATGCATATAAGCCCCGAGCAGGAGCCACCCCGTCTACCACTTCTCCGAATCTGCTACATGATTGCTAAGTCTTTTCCTTTATCTGTCGGTTGATAAATAATAAGTAGACGGGATTAGTTTACAAGCAATATTTCATATGTTAATTATAGTATAAGAACAAAACATCACATATATTGTCATATTGCCACACTAGTCATATAACGCCATATTCATCCAAGTATTCACATATCATATTGAATACACATACTTACTCAATACAAGTCCCGGGTGTAATATTATGTTAGGGAAACACTTCACGCACTCGGGAACAGGTACCCCGAGACTTTATGCATGGAGATTTTAGTAGGTGCTCCTCTATACCCTTAGTCCCGCAAGAGATAAAAAACAGTACTTAAATAAGAGTTTGTCTTCTGCTCCTGTACATGTGCCAAATGCACCTTTTATTTATTTTTAAAAAATGGACCGCTCAGCCCGTCATTTATTTTTGCAAAAATACCATATAATTCTCAAAAATGCCACACCTTTTCAAAAACGCAACCTCATATTTCACAACAAATATTACTCACACATATGCCCATTTATACGCCGCACATTATATAATTTTTCCATTTCTTTCACAAACACATTTCCTCAAATATATTCTCATATTTTCATATTTAGCACACATCTCGTCATATGCTATGTCAATCTACAAACAACAACACACATATATTATACACGAAGTATTGTCTAACAAAGTATTGTCTAATTCACGCCCTCATGCCTCGGAATAGAGTTTAAAATTGAAAAAGAATGCATGCAATAAAATTTATAATCTTCCCAACTATATCAGTCGATTGATTTGGTCATATCTGTCAACTTTGGTTATGGTGTTTCAAAAATAGTTTGTTTCATGGATCAAACCAGGTTTATAAACCTCATATGCCATATGCATGGTAGAATTTTCCCAAAATGAACAATGTTTTGTCAAATATACATCTTTCTCGTACTATTTTATCGAAAACATCAGTTTTAAGCTCATTTAATATTTGAAAACTTCATTTTCTTTGAAAATTCAAAGGTGAACCAGGAGAGTCAGAGGTCTCTCACTTTAATCATAATAAAAAAATGCAATGGAATTGATCTTTGATTTTCATATATCACATGTATATTTTCAAATTATCAAGAACTTTTGGATTTCTTATCAATTCACCACCCTTTCTCTCTATCTAGATCTACATAAGAGTGAGTGAGGAACTAGAATTTTGGGTGTTCAGAGTGATTAACACTCAGATTTTTGGTATATAATTATGTGCCACACAATTTTAAAAACTATGTTCGTCAGTATTGGTCGACTGATTACTCCATATCAGTTCGACTGATTAGGGAAAATTTTGAAAAATATTATTTATTTATTTTAGAGTGTCACAACTCTCAACCCTTTCAAAAAATTTCGTCCTCAAAATTTAAAAGCAACGTGGTGGGAATACCTTTATTCCTGAAATAGTTTTGAATATTTCATCTTCATATCCTTTTCACGTTCCCATGTCATTTCTTCCACAATACCACGACTCCACAAAATCTTCACCAACTGGATTGTTAATCTTCTCAACGTCCGTCCTTCTAGGTCCAATAAATGTACAGGTTGCACCTCAAATGATGCATCTGGTTCTATGGCCAAGTCTGAGAAATCAATAATGTGGGTTGTATCGGGAATGTACTTTTTCAGCATCAAAATGTGAAATATAGGGTGCACATTTGCAAGTTGAGGTGGTAAGGCTAGCCGATAAGCCACTGATTGTCACGCCCCAAATTCCCACGAATGAAAATACTTAAACTTTTATCATTAAACATCAGTA
>MKEJ01102608.1:0-10871 GCA_001753735.1 Embelia ribes | reverse complement strand
TCTATAAATGCATCGTTTTAACGCATTAAATATGTAACTTTTGATGACCAATCAATAATACAAAATGCCAATAACTGCTACATTTTCAAGCTTCAAAATAATAGTACAACATAACTTTAAATACAATGCTTATAAGGTCAAAATAAACTAATACGAGGTTGGCCAATACAAAATATCCATAACAACTTCATCTTAAAAAATATGTACAATCATCATAGGTCATCTCAATGATGCCTCTCGCCAGCCTCCGCATCTACAACAATATTAGGCTAAAAAAATGGAAGAAAAAAAAAGAAAAAAAATTTGAGATGAAAAAAAAGTTGGTGGTTTGTCTGACCCGGCCTGCATGAACCGGTCGGTTAACATCCTAACCAATACAGAGAGGAATATATATATTAATTGAGTACACATACATAAGCACACACATATATATATCATCCTCTCTTTATGTTTACAATAAGTACTAGCCTGACAGCTAAAGCTAGATTTGGTTTCCCACGGGAGAATCTTAGGCAAGACCCCATTTTCAGATCATTACCTAATTGCTTTGACTCATAACACTTCCTCGCAACTGTTTTTGTTCTTTTGGATGATGGAAAATTATTAAAAGTTAAGAGATATTATTGCGAAAATCAGAGATGATTATCAATTGGGTGCTTGAGAATTATTTTGTTTTCCTTTTATTTAAATAAAAACTCTCTCTTGGATTCTTGAATGGAAGATTGCATGTCCCCCCACATTTTACAACTTTTCAAACGATGGAAATTCGGAGGGGCCAAAATGAATAATTCTACAGGTAACGGGAGTGAAAGTGCAAGATTTTGAAAATTTTGGGATAATATTATCATTACCGACTTGCGAAGATTGTGAATTTTGACACTTTTGGTACGCGAAAATTGGATTTATGCTTGGATTTGAGGATTATAAAAGTCTAGTTCTGACTAGGTAAAGATTGAATGCTCAACACAGTATTGATCGGACTTATATTTCTTTTTTATTTGAATTTTAGTTTTATTTCATTTTTTAATAGCTTGTAAAATCCCGCACAATCGATAGGAGCCGACTATTTAACTGTATCCAACGCACAAATGTCCGGTTTTTATCAACACACGCAAAAAACAAAAAACAAAAAAAGAAGGTCAGCATCATCAGAAGAATTAAATCCGGCCATTGAATTCGTCTTTAAATTTGCACTTAATTGCAGTAACACCTAACAAGTATGGTCGTTTTCGTCTTTATAAACTTGGAGTTCAAAAAGTTTTGAGGATATAAAGTTCGTAAATTGGACCATTGACAAGTCACTTTCATTGCTTAATATTCATCGGATGAAGCTTACAAAAAAGTATCGAGTCAATGAATTATCCAAGTGATTGAGTTCAACATACATATCTCCTTTACGAATGCGGCTACAGTTGCTTTTAGCGGCACATTTTTGTTTCTTAAAAGAGGAAAAGTGCTAGCATTGCTCTCGGAAAAATCATACCATGAAGTTGCAACACGTCGCAATCTTCACGGAGGTTTTCTAATTTTGAATTCGAGATTCAGCTAAAAAAATTCACGCGATGATGAAACGAAATGCCACATGCTCTTGTTTAAGAGAAAATATCAAGTTTAACTTAATTCGCTAGAAAACCAAAAACTAGAAAACACGAACACAAAAATAGAAACATAACCATACCAACTTTAATATTGATGGTTAGAAAAATGTAGCTTTGCTCATTTGGGAAGATCCCCAGAGCTTTATGTAATTTGGCAGCTACCTATTTTCAACATATAGTGGATGTACCTTCCATTATCTTCCATCACTTTCTTTATTTGCTTTAGCTTGGCCTTTTTTGCTTATAAAGAGATTCCACCCACCCCCAAAAACTTTGGTGCGTTTGGACATGGCCGTTGTACCCGCTAGGCGCCGGATCTGCCTTGATCTGACCCGGACCTAGCGGGATTAAACTGGACCCGACCGCAACAAACCCAAACCCAACACAAGATCGTAGGGTTCAGGTTTGATCCGGCCTCAAAGCCAGGGCTGTGTACCCAACTCGCGACCATGCAGTCTACTGTCTCCCTAATTTTGTTAAAATATATTTGTAGCTATTTCAGTGTCACGACTAACAAATTTACATTGTCAGTCAATTGGCATAGCTAGTCAGTTGATTGTAATGCCCGTAGGCCCAACCAACACCCGGCCTAGACATATATCTTTAGGGTATGGTCGGGTGCATGTTTTATATTTTCCCTACAGAACCAGCACCCACTCCCATCAAACCTGCGGCTAGGAAACCCGAACATCCTAGGTTCAGGCCTACTAAGGCTGGATTCAATCAAAGCCCACCCCAGGTGTGTTCGTCATACTACTGATGTGGCGTATGAGCCGGATTGCATTTCCCTTGCAAACTTTGCACGCTATTTCACCGGTGTTCTTGCGCCCGTGGACTATAGTCAAGCTAGGATGTTAATTTAGTAAACTCAATGCCTCCGGTCCCTACCAAATTAGATACGTATACATCATTTAGTTGCGTGTGATTAAGATAAACCAGACAATGCTTATCAACTTAATCTTTTTTTATGAGAAAGCGTTTTAAGGATTGCGCTACTTTCAGTCAGCAGTCATTTAGAATTGACAAAAGTGCGCATCGTATTTTCATTGCCTTTAATCAAACCCTTAACGACAAATAGATCGGTAACACATATCATTAACAGCATGCTCAATATATTTTAGAAGTGCTTTTAGAAGGCTATTTCAACGGAAAAAAATAAAAAATAAAAATTAAGATTGTTTAAATCCGATAGGACTAAATCTCGCCGTAGTTGTAATTGGTTGAAAAAAATTCATGTAAATGAAAATAGGCTACTCCATATCAGTATAAATAATTTTATTTTATGTGTTTGTACAGTTTCTGTATATGATCATACTTATCCTCATAATCTTTATATTCATATTTGTTTGGTTGTTTGGAATGAATGCAAATGCTTGAGATATGAGATCATGAATGAGAAGTTTTCAATAACCCTAGCTAGTGTTTTTTTCGGTGTTACCTGCAAGCCGGAGCTAGAGTCGATACACTCTCTCTCGTCAAGCCGGTATTCGTGCATCACCCAATCGGTCCTTAACCCATGCGGGGCCCTCCCTCGGTAGTAAACCAGGGTTTTCTTCATCCCGACTTCCCTCTTCTGTGAGCTCACCTTCCGGTCTTTACCCGTTGCTTTCCAGTACCCTGATTTCGTCGCCCGGTTCGTCCTCGACCCATTCGGATACTTACGATCCCGGGGACTAAAAAAGTACCACTCCATGTCCTTGCTAGGTAATAATGATTTTCCTGTTTGTGTTACAATTAGTATTTATTATGTATCTCTTATATTAAATCAAAATTTTTACTAAGATAATTATATGAGCATGTTTTAATGTGAAGTTATAAGGAATAATCCCATCTAATTTATAGTAGGCTATGAACTAAATTTTAGATTATAAGGATGTTCATTTGCTAAAAAAAATTCATAAGGTATATGAAACAATTTATTATTCAAAAATCATTGGCCAAAGGAGATAGAATGAAAATATATATTTTTTCTTTTAATCACAAAACGAATAGAATTTAATATATGTACATCATTAAAAAATAAATAAATGACATCAATTAGGAAATAAAATGATTTGTCAAAATGTGTCATTATATTGGATGTTTCTGTAATAATATTTACACTAAAGGTTGTATATTAAAATTACACCCAAGAATATTACACAATTTATTGTGTAAGTTTAATTCAAATATGAGGGAAAATATGCACAAAGTCTAGATAGCTATAATGGGTCGAGTTGGAGCTAGCTAATATCATGTACTATTATTTTTTTTCATCTTAATTAATTTTGTTTTATGATTTTAATTTTGTGCTCTTAGTAGTGTGATAGGTAATTCTAATATTCTAAACATATTTTATTGAAAAGGAAAAAAAATTGAAATTAAAGTTAAATGAAGCTTGTGGCACAAAAAGATATGAAGATGATTACAAAAGAAGCAAAAGCTTAAAGCTCGATCTCATACAAGACAAAAGCAATCACGTTCGATCTCTTTTTCTTGCTTTTTTGACTCTCTCTCTCTCTCTCTCTCTCTCTCTCAACTTTTGTACCTCACAAGAAAATATATATATACATATATATGTTAGCAACACTGTATACAATATATTTTGTCTCGATTTGTAACATGTTATAATTCTTTTAAAAATGATGCAGAAATAATACTTTTTGTAACGTATGGTAGTCATATTTGTGAAATGTTGCAATTCTTTTACAAATTTATGAAAAGAAATATTTTTTCTAAGGTTACAACATATTATATAATATGTTAGCAACACTGTATATAATATATTTTGTCTCGTTTTGTAACATGTTATAATTCTTTTAAAAATGATGAAAAAATAATATTTTTTGCAACGTATTGTAATCATATTTGTGAAATGTTGTAATTCTTTTATAAATTTATGGAAAGAAATATTTTTTCTAAGGTTACAACATATTATAAGAAGGGTTACAATAAATTGGAATAGAGTTACACTAGTCTATTATACATGTCATGCATATAACTTTTCCCCTCTCTCTCTCTCTCTTTCTCTCCTTTTCTCTTTGTAAGAAGAAAAATCTTTGTGTGATCAAAGTTGATGCTTCAAAAATGTCCCCATCAATAAAACATTTTTTTTGTAACAAAAATCAAGATTCAACTAAATATTTTTACTCAAAAATGTCATGATATTTTTTTCCCTTGGACTATGTAATGATAGTTTACTACGAAGTAAGTTCAATACTCATAAACTTGTTTTATTTTCCGCAATGCAAGAAATAAAATATCTGAACTCCTAAGTAACAATGATTGTCAGTAGCGTCTCAAAATTTTTCATCTTCGATGCAAATAACGATAATAAATGACATGTATATGTTCACAATTTTTTTGGCGATACCATTTAATTTCTAAAATTTACAGAAAACTAATCCCATTTAAGTGGATTTCATGTGTTTGATGTGCTCATTGAATTACTTCTCGAATGTGTTTAATGTTAATAAAATATGTGACAAAAATGGAACTTGAGGCAATTTTCTTAACTATGTTGATATTTATCGCAAAAATTATGTATTTTATGACAAGAAGTGAACTAAATTATTGGCGCTATTAAATTTTGCTTTTAATAATGAGAACGTTCAGCCATTATTTAGCAGAAAATTTTCCGACATATTGAATTTTATCCGCGACTAATTTTCTCTTGCTTTTGCGACCAACTGGGTTGAGTGACGAATTTTATTTAATGTCCTCATAACTAATTATGAAAAAAAAAAAAAAACATTGTTTGTTGATTTCAAGTTTCTTCTATTAAAAGTTATGAACTATCAATTAATGAGAAATATACCCATTGTAAAATTTACGAGGCATATGAATTTCTTGGTTTCCAAACATATACTGAAAGAATAATTACATTTAAAAAGTTTCAACATTTTGGAAACATTAAAAATGCCAACCACTTCTAATCTGTGTTATCTCATAACATTTAAATTAATGAGAGTAAAAAAATGAAACTTTAAGAAAAGGGTTTTTAAATTTGTTATGTTTTATCTAAAAACAATATAAAGGCTTTTAACTTATGAACATTATACCTTTCTTCATATTCACTTTTTTATCTAATGGTAAATCCTTTTTTTCCTCCAAAGAACATACACAAGTCTTCTACAACAAATAACCTAAGTGACTTATTTTCATAACTTATAATAGGGATATATTAGATATTTTATATTTGATTTAATGTTTTAAAATTTATTTTTTGGATATCTTAAAACTATTTGCAAACCTAAATTGAGCTTAACATTACTTTTTTTTTTTTGGGTCACTATTGTGAAAACCAAAAGCACATACCTGGCAAATCCCAAGGCTCACACTTATAAAGATCAACCTCGGGGATGATCTCGAGATCGATTTCACGACCGTTGATCTTCCGATTTAGATAGTAACCTACAAGCTCCTCGTCTGTCGGATGGAACCGAAAACCGGGAGGCAATGAAACCGGCGCCATGTATATATTATTGATTATCAACACTGAAAAATCAAACACATAAAACCCGAACCAAGTTAGTCATGAAAGGTAGTATTGTTGGTTCATAAAAATCAAAGCATACCATAAAAATAACTCACACAACAATAAATAATCAAGATACTTTCCATTTTGAGATGTCCAAAAAAAAATTAGTCATGAAAAAGAAAGTGTCCGTTGTTGCCCCCTCGTGATTATTATTAATAACAAAAAATGACAAAAAATTTGCAAGGCAAACTTGGAAATTTGTTCAATCTAATTAGTAAAAAACAAGAATAAAACAAAAATACTATCACTAGCTTAAAAATGTGTGCATGATCAAAACAACTAATAATATGTAAATAGAAAATTTTCAAAATTTGCAAATTCTAACAATTACAAAAATGAGAGAGAGGGAGAGAGGGAGAGAGAGAGGGAAGGACCTTATGAAGAAGAAGAAGATCCAAAGATGAGAAAAAGAGAGAGTTTTGGAGAGAGAGAGAGAGGGGTGAGAAATGGGGCCAGGGAGGGGGAGTTTTGAAGGAGGACAAAAGGTGAGAGAAGACCTCAAAAGTACTAAAGGAGGAAAGAGGGAGGTTGCCACCCCTTCACCTTTATCTTTCTTTTTATAAATTATAAAATTAATTTTTTTCCAAAATGGAAAGAGTAAACTAGGCAAATAGGAGCAATTTATAAAAATGGGTCAGTTTTTAAAATTATTTATTAAAATGAGTTATTTTTAAAATTATTTATCAAATTGGGTCGTTTTTAACTTTTTATATATGAGTTACCATTTACCTTTCTTTCAATGACGAATATATTAATTTGTCTAAAAATTAACATCTTTTCGTATTGTTCTCTATATCTATTCTTGATGTCAAATCTTGATACGTATTACTATTAATGTGTATGCACAATAGTTAATCGACAGTAACTGGAATGGTAACGTATGGAAAAAGTTAGTAAAATATAAGACAAGAATAAAAATATTGTTCAACATGAACGGGTTTAACATGACATGTTACTTAAAAATACGTATTAAAAATTCGATATAGTTTATTGTTTTTAATTATAAAGTTCGTGAAAATATAATATTTTCTAATTTAAAAATATTTTTTTAGTAGTTTAAAATGGAGAAAAAAACTAAATAATGTGAGTTTGTGTGTGTTTAGTTTCATGCTTTTTAGTTTTTTTCCTAAAAAATCAAGCTTTTTAATTAAGGTTAAAAAAGACCATTGCCACCCATAACTTTTTAATTAAAGAGAAGAGCAGCTGATGGAAAAAAAGTTGATGCCAATTAAGGCTTTTAAATGTTAAAATCATATCAATTGGCCACTTAATGATCATTTAGGAATAAGTTAGTCTTTTCTAATGATTTTTATAGATAATGCATCCTACTTTAAGCAATTTAGAATTTTAATATTAGAAAAGAGTATAGAAATGACAAAATGTGTTACTTTTCTTAAAATTTGAGGAATGAATTTATCCTTTTTCCAAACTTGGGACTATTACAGCCGCAATGGAATCTGTGAAGACCAAATAGAACTTCCGTTCAAACTTTGGGGACTGTTAGTGTAATTCACCGGAAATAAATGATGAAACTCTCTCCCCCTCTTTATAGAAAAATACATCCATTTAAAATTTTTATCCACAAAATTTTAATTTCAATTATTAATATAAAATAAGTGAAAATCAATCACATTCAAAGATTCATATATATATATATATATATATATCATGCTTCGTATATATTCTTTCTTGGAATTAGAGCCTTGTATGATTAAGGGTTTAATACTTTAATTAGTTTGTTAACAGAGAATTAGAATCTTGAGATTAATTCTATATTTATAACGAATTGACGGCTGTATATACATGTTTATCTCTCTCTCTCTCTCTCTCCCCCTCTCTCTCCTTCTCATTCTCTTTGATGATCAAGGAAAAGAATGTTCCATTCACATGGGGATTGGAATGTTGTACATAATATTTTAAAATGATTAAAATAAGGAATCAAGATAATTAGAATGGTTCCATTTTCTATTCAAGATCTGTACCTACAGTAAAAATAATTCATTTTAATAAATATGGTAACTTTGTATTAAAATATAGTAATTGGCTTTGTACAATATAGTAATTATATTAATTTTAATACTTTCAATTGAAATAAATATTGCATTCAACATATTACAATTGTTTTATAAGAAATGGTGTGATATAATATGTTAGGTTTTTAAAAAAAGAATTGAATACAATATTGTTACTATATTATAGAAAGAAAACTACTATATTTTTATAACGAATTACTATTCCTGTAGCTACATTTCTTAACCATTATATACCCACATTCTCTTGGAAAATGTGCAAGACAATCCAAAAATTAACACTAACTCTTCATAAACTGGAAGAGACTACGGCAGAACCACCGATATATATGTCAGTTTTTAATTTCTCCACCTCCCATAATTTTGAATTCTTTAACCTATTTGTGTTCTTGTTAGGCACTTTGAGCCTGCACTGGACACCGGATTGAGCGTGTCTGAGACTTAACAAAAAATAATATAATGATGAGAAATATTTTATAGCCATATAAATATAATTTAATAATAAAAAATTTCAAAAATAATTTTTTAATTACGTATATTAATAGTTCAGTGTTGTGTCTCACCATAACTTTTTTTTCCAGAAGTGTTAGATAACTTTTTTTCTCCATCATGGACCTAAATATATAAAAGATATTAGCCTATTTATAGTGTATTTGAAATTAAAAAGTTGCCACGTACGTGTCAAACTTTTTCATCCTTTTCAGGTTCAGGCATGAAATGTTGCACTTCTAGGAAATTGTTCTTCCTGGCGGAAACTCTTGTGATGCTACATGACTTAGAAATAAAAGAATAAAAAAATTAATGCACATTAAAAAATTCACCAACTAATGGCTTTAATATTTTTGGTTGATATAAGTTCCAGTTTTATATGTTGGATCTTTTATGAGCCCGCACTGATCGTTTGCATAGTCTGACTAATTAACAATTGGTCCATGTGGTGGAGTTAATGGTTGAATGCTAATGTGTCAGAGTCATGAACGCAACTATAACAAGGCGGTTGCCAATATCGTCAGGAGTCGTATGGTAAGATGTTAGATTCCTGGGATTGATACTATGTTCTTGGAGAGTGAGTGATCAAAATTAAGAGAAACTTAATTAATGTGGTCAGGTTTAGGTGAGTATGATTTTCAAATATGTACGTTAGATAACTTGTATGTGCATATGCTTTGTCCCTGAATATATTGTCTCCCTATCACTTCTTTCATAGCAAGGTCACAAAAATGGCCTTCTTAGTGACACAATTTTGCTATTTTCGGGAAAATACTTTTGTCATGTGTCATTATCACCTTTTTAGGGGGTATAATAAATCACGAAGATAACGTTTTGGATAAGGTACAAAGTTAGCTTTTTTTCTTGTTAGGTACAGAGAATAGGTAAAAGAGGCAAATTTGTCATCCATGTATAGAAGGGTACAAACATATGAGAGCACTCGTGTGACTATTACGTTGGATGACATTTGAAGGAAAAACCGTTTGTGAGTATTTTTTCCTCCGAAAGTCTCTACATGATCACCACAAGAAGTTGCTAAGGTGATTGAATATTTGATGCCAGTACTTAGGATGTGACCTCACATTATGAAAAATGATGTTTGTACATGACTATTGGCGCGATTATTAACATCATTCAAGAATCAATATCATGCCCAATATCAATTGCGAAATAATAGATTCAAAGAAATAAAGGACAAGAAGAGAAATCACATGTGGGAACACTAAGAATTTATTAATGTGGTTCACCCATAACGATAAATATATATATGGTTCTGTGGGGGGTTATATAATCTCCACACAAGTTTTATTACAATAACTCATTTATCCTCAAAATTCAATTGGATGGCCTCCAAATGTCTCTTTCCCTAAACCGAGGTGATATGTATGTTTACAATATGAAAGTAGGATAAAAGTTAAACAAGAAACTAATTAATTAACAGATATAATCATGTTGTCATGTGCAAGGGTCTCGGATTGGTCGACGTCCATAACATATTGTGTCGTGTCCCGAAATTCCGAATGACTCGGAGTTGCGATCCTGATCTCTTTTTAAATAAAAGAAAACAAAAAATATATAGCTTGAAAAAATAAAAATAAAAATGAGATTTCTTCTAGTTCACTTCTTTCACTTCTTATTCTATAGTGCTACCTTTAATCAGAGTACACGTAAAGAAAAGCTACACTATAGCTTGTTACGACATTTTATATTGAATCAAGATATATATATATATTAAGCTTGCATATGACTTTTATATTGAATCAAGTTATATATTTTTATCATGCATACGACTTTTATATCAATACATAAGTAAACGTCATGTTTACAACTTCAATAACTTACATGCTTCAACAATACATAATCTCATAAAATCTCATGAGTCTACATAAAATATATTACACTTTTGTTCTAACCCAAACAAGCTCAAGGAACACAACAAAGTATAATACGAAATACAACTACGAATACTTCTACTACAACTTCAAACTTTAATTTATATACAACATGAACTTCAACTTCTATATTACTAAGGCCAAATATATAACATGCTTGTGGCTAACAAAATTCAAGATAATACATCTATTTTCAAAATGTATAATCATCATAAGGCCATCTCATGGATGTCTTTCGCTAACCTAGGTACCTACAACAATTTTATGATATAATATGAAAAAAGAAATGCACAAGTTAGTCTACAAATTAAGGCGATGCGTGCGATGTTATACGGTGCCAAAA
>MKEJ01102599.1:0-14563 GCA_001753735.1 Embelia ribes | reverse complement strand
TTTTTTTTAATTATTTAACAGCTTAAATAGAATAAGCATTATTTTTAAAGCATCTCAAAATAGGAAGAAACCCCAATTATTTATAGATGGATGCAACAGTATACAAAATGTTGATTGAAATTGCTCTAATCAATAAAAGTGACACAACTAAGCAAGCAAAATCCAAGAAAAAGATATTTTGGTATCTTCTTGAACACTTTGCTAGATTTGAGTGAAGAATAATTGATCTGATATGGAACTTGCAATACTACATACACAGACAATTTGTAGCTATATACAGATTATTTGAAGTAATTAAATTCTTAACATTTTGATCTAAGAACTGTAACCTGTATATTTTAAGATCTTAAATTAAAATATTAAAAAATTAACGGTTCCAAATAGTCTATATATTTACAGACAGTCACGGATTTCGTAAATGACTTGAGAACGGAAAAGTCAAATGCATTAGCAGCAAGTTTGCACATCTCTTGTGCAGTTTCATTGAAAATTTCAAATTATGTTATTTATGATATTATGGATATATATACAAATATCAACTTTATTTCCCATTAAATAAAAGTCCTCTCTCCATGCCAATCAATTGCCCGTGAAAGAGCATTTAGTCATTTTCTTTGACCCCTCCCTTGTAGTATTATAATGTACCTCAACCACTACATTTGGCTCTTTCTTACGCACAAGTAAACAAACAAATATTACAATTCATAAATCATATAATTTGTATGGTTGTAGTTACAAAACTATGGAATTCTTGCCTGTCTTGAGATTGACACATAACCTTATACACTCTAGCACAATCTCTTCCAAAAATTCGCCAAAGTAGGATTGGCCGACTTGGTGAGGATCAATTATTTTGGCCAAAGTTATAATCCTCTGATAGATAATATATAAGTACTTTTATAAGCATAGAGGGCTTGGCATGCTCTAAATCTTTCCTCCACTAAACTTTTTATGAACCAAAAAATTGAATTACTCTGGTGAAAATTGAAAACCTATCCTTTCACTATAGTTTCCCAACTGCACTTTAAAGGAGTCCTTTGCGATTTCAATGCGTTTCCAATGCTTTCCGATGCGCTTTGGAGGCCAAAAAAAAGAAAATTTTTAAAAATCTACCCCTTTCTAATGGCGTCCGAAACGTTTCCCTTTAAAAGCATACATATTATGCGTATCGTGCCCGGACTTCATAGGTACTTAGTGAAAGAATGATTCCACTGCAAGAGTACTTTTCCTGGGAATATTGGTTTGGGAGCAATAAATTTTCTAGTTTCTGGAAAAGTAAAATTCATTTATTTTGCATCTTATTTTGATGAATGCGTATAAACCAAGAGGGGAGAAGAACCTCATTTCTAAAAATTGAAAATTTAAAACTTAGAGAACTTTTCGCTTAATGCATCCTGACAGTTTCCAAAAATTTTCCTCTCAAATTAAATGATAAAAAATATATACTATACAAAATATTCTACTGTGTCAATTCATAATTTTTTACTGGACATTTTACCATAATTTTCTTACCTCGGAACTTAAGTATATTCAAAATCATTTTTCCAGCCAAATAATATTTTTTAAGGTATAATTTAACTGAAAATGTTTAGTAGTACTAAATTGGTTGTAAGAGCCATGGCACAATAAATGGCACTTCTGACAAGCCTATTCTCCTTGACTTAATAAGTTTAATTTTATTTATGGTAAATTACACTCTGCCCCATGAGGTTACTGATAATTTCAGAAAACCCCTGGAGGTTTCTGAAATTACATTTTTCACCCTCAGGTCAATATTCCCGTTGCAACTTACCCCCAAATTTTCGGAATTAAATGAAAGTCAACTTAGCAATCAAAATAACCACATAATACCCCAAATTACCCTAAATCGACACTTCCTCACTAATGTACTCTTCACAAATAAATGAAATACCTACACAAATATTTTTTACTTATCCCCTAGAAAATGTCGTGTACAAAAAAATAATTAAAATCCCTAAATAAGGTCTAACAAGAAAAAACTTTATAAAAACCAAAGTATCACATAAACTTATCAGAAACATATCTTCTTATATATATAAAGGTTGTCACCTCCAATTATTTCCATTCTAATCGTGATATTTGTCTACACAATTACTATAAAATTAGGATTAAAAATAATAAGACTTTCCATATTAAAAATTATTAAAATTATGTATTCCATGAAATTAAGATTTAAAACAAAAAAAGATTTACTATAATAGAAATTACTAAAATTATATACATATATATATCAACTTACCATAATAGAAATTATTAAAATTATATACATATATATCAACTTACCATAATATAAATTATTAAAGTTAAATTTTATATAAGATCAAGCACAGTCCCAAAATATTTATATATATCTTTGCATAAATATAAAATAACTGATCACAATAGAGATTACTAAAATTATATTTAAGAATCAAAATACTATTGGTAAATAGTTATTTTTATAAATTGATATCTACCAATCTAAGATTCTCCGTAAATTTTTAAAATATTATTCTAATCAATATTATTTTTTTAAAATATTTCATAGTAAGATTTTCACATACCTAAAATTAACCAAATAGACATTAATTTTTCGTAAAAATATTATCTGAGTATAAATCTTACAAGTCTATCTCTTACAAATTTACAAATCGCTAGAAAAAAAAATACAAAAAGATGTCATATCAAAAAATAAATTATCAAAAATTAATTTAATAAAATAATTAAAATTAATATGATAAAAAAAAAACATAATAGATATAACTCGCGCATCGCACATACTGTACTTTAGTATTTATGAAAATGATATTTGTAACTCACGAATGAAAAATGCACCCCAAACTTTTTTAATTACCCAAGAAAATATCATCATATACGAAAAGATAATGAAAACCCCTAAATGAGATCTATCACGAAAAAACTTAGTAATAATTTTAATATTTTTATAATCATTGCTGATATCAATAAAATAAAAAATAAAAACACATTAAAGGTACACTCATAATTCGGTTTAATATTTTCTTTTTAAACAATAAAAGGCATACTAAAAATGAAAGTTAAAAATTTTCCACATTGTCTATATTAATTATTTCCTAGACATCTTATAAATATACATATTTAATGATGAAATTGTAAATTAAATCAAAGTTAAATTCAACATGAATAGGCTTAAGCCTTACTCGAAAGTTTGTCTTTTTTACTTTTATAAAAATATTAACTTGTAAACTCATAAAATAACCCAAATGAGCAAGGGATAATTATCATTTAACATGTTAGTCAAACTTGTAATTTGACATGGGAATACAATATAATAACGTCAGGGGTTTTTCGAAAATTGTCAGAAACCTCCTCGGGGCAAAGTGTAATTTACTAAAAAAAAAGGTAAGTATATTGGAGGAGGGGCCCTAGCTATAAAAATTTAGGGTGGAATGAACCATATAAGCCACGTCAATAGAGTCTTATAATCAAAAGTTATATAAATATTTTTTAAATATATATATATAATTTTTTTTATTTCTATGACATATATTTTGACTCTTATTAATATTAGATAATTATAGCGTTCGAACCCTTGATTCAATTATATTCCAGTATTTGAAAACCATTTTACTGAAAACCAAGACCACCCACAGCCTCTTGTTTTTCAAAGGACAGTTCATTTTTCCTGTTAATTATTCAAACGGATCTAGAGTGTTGGCCGCCGGGTGATAGATAGTTCNNTAGATAAACTATTTTTTAAATTTGAATCATATATTTAAAAAAAATTGGATCAAATTCATTGGTTAGGCACTGCCAGTACCCCAGGCATATTCAAACTAGAAGAGACCTACGGTGAATATATTCCTACACTCCCGAAATATTGAATTACATATACGAGTTTGAATTGGAAAATTTTCATTTAAATACATTCATTTATCTCCACTAATAGAAATTTATTGAATACATGGCAACTCATTTGGATATTTGTTATAATCAGTGGTAAATTACAAGTCATTAATATGATCGGAAATATCTAATTCTTATTACTTCCTCGGTTTCTCAATAGTTCTTGTTGTATAGAATTTTTCATATTTCTTTTTATTTAGCCTCTCTCCAATTTTGCTCGTTCTAAATTTCAGTTATAGCTTTTTCAATTATTAAGATCTTTACATGTTCAAATTTAATGATGATAACAGTATAAATTTTTGTTAGAGTAAGAATTTACTCTCAGATAAGCTAATCACTTAACATATTTTTTATCGTTTAAAATACTTCCAGCCCCATAATAGGGACCGATGATGTCAAATATTCAAAAGGTGATGACTAAAGGGTTACAACTGAAACTATGGAAGACCAAATAGAAGTTTCGATAAAATGACCATTCGCGTAATAAACCCTTACATAAAGTATTGAAACCATCAAACTTATCTGTTGAAAAGCAAGGATCAAACCCGCTTGCTGTATTCTTTCCAATTCCCATTCAAACCCACAGTGTTCAAAACCCCCTCTAGACAACCTACATATATACTTGCACACGTATATATATATATATATATACGTGCGTGTGTGTTCCTCAGACTTTGTGATTTTCTATGCTCTTTTGGCTCTCAACTAATATTCCTCGTAAAAAAATTAAGGAAAAATTCATCCCAATATGCAAGCCGTTAACAAGAATGGAGCGGCGGCTCACTCAACGGGCGCGCCGGTCGGGACGCTCGGGTCCCACCTGGCTCGGCGGCTGGTTCAGATCGGCGTAAGGGACGTGTTCTCCGTCCCAGGAGACTTCAACCTCACGCTCCTGGACCACCTGATAGCCGAGCCAGGGCTCAACCTCGTGGGCTGCTGCAACGAGCTCAACGCGGGCTACGCAGCCGACGGCTACGCACGCGCCAAGGGTGTTGGGGCGTGCGTGGTGACGTTCACCGTGGGCGGGCTGAGCGTGCTCAACGCGATCGCAGGCGCGTACAGCGAGAACCTGCCCGTGGTGTGTATAGTGGGTGGGCCCAACTCGAATGATTACGGTACGAATCGGATCCTCCACCACACGATCGGGTTGCCCGATTTCAGTCAGGAGCTTCGGTGCTTTCAGACCGTCACGTGTGCTCAGGTCAGTCAGAAATTACAGTTATTGTCTGAGTTAATTATAGAAATGTTTTGCTACAGCTCAAAGTGAGTTGTAGCCGTTATGAGTAATTGGATCAAATTTAATGGCCCGGATTTAAGTGTTTTTTTTTTTAATTTATGAAGTTCCATTTTGCACAAAGGAAGTAAATAGATAAGCAAAGGCAAACGATGAAAATGGGCAAAACAGTAAATATATAGTTAGTCCCACTGAAATCCCATCAAAACAAACACTGGATGGGACTAAGAAGATGACTTGTGAGTCCAAATATCTTTCACAATCCAGGTCTAATCCAATTCAGACTGTTAATCCCAGGACTATGAAAGTAGCAAACAAACGCGGCCTAAAGGGCAATGAACACCGTCGAGTAAATGCGAAAAAACATCATCTGAAATGTATATACATCCATTTCTAATCATCATAACAGTTGCAGCAAACGTTAGTACCGCGAAGCTCTCCCATTTTCTTCACAAATGAAAAAGGAAAAATAGGAAATGTTTCTGACAAGAAATTTTTCTAGAACAAGGTGCACAAGTGAACAACTTTCGCCACCAAAATGACAACCAAAAATTTGTAGCCATACTTGGCTATGAATATGTCACTAATTTTACATCTTTTGTTTAGAATCTTCCACAAAGGGTTGGAATGCATTAGTAAATACTTGTACAGTGATTTAGTGTAAGGATTAGAACCCAGCGGATCCGACTAATGAAGAGTAGGTTGCATTTTCATCAGCTCCCGACGGCCCCTTTTCCCTGACCTTTGACACTTGACTGTTGGTTTTGAGGAAATCGAAACCAGCCACATCACATAGCAGCCGTCTTTGTTGCTTAGCATCCTCCACATCACCTTCCCAACAAGTTTCCGAAATAATTTCAAGCGCTTTCTCCATATTGTCCTGTGTCATGAGACTCTCGTTTTGCATGAGAACAAGGTACACCTGCTCAGCCGAAGCCTTCCGAATCTGGGACGAGCCAGCCAAAAATGCCGTCAATGAGAAATAAATTATACACGAGAACATTGAAACTGTTGTACCGTATAGTATTAGTGTATCTGACAAACCTTAGGGTACCGATGGCCAAGGAAAGCCAAAAGATGAGAGAAAGCCCTGGCATTGACAGGATCTAAAAGTGAAGCGATATACCCGAGTATTGCAATTCCTGCATATAATTTGGTGAAGTCCTTCGATATTTTCAGCTCAATCGAGAGTGAATCCAAAACGCCATCACAAAAGACATGAGTTTGGGCCTGGAAGTCAAGGTAATTAACAAATTAAGAAAAGATATATACACACGTGCAGCAAAATCCCATAGTTACAAGTGTGTGCCAATGAATACCCATGAGTTTGTACAGGTACAAGATTCCTGAGCATTACAACATATTTATATGCAAACATAAAGTTAATAAAGTGGCTATCAAAGAAAAGTGAGACAGACCTCCATGTCCAAGAAGACTTTCTTGCTGAAGAGAATCTCAATTGTCTGCAATACATATCAGGAGGATTTAGCCATTATGAAATTACTGTAATCAAAAGATATTTCAAGGCTTAAATGATCATTATGATAAGTGAACCCTAAAAGAGCAAAGTCACTTGTAGCTTTAATCATGAATTATCGAATTAATGCACCTTTAACGCAGGTACAATAACTCGGGCGCATCTTTTATACTCTTGGAGAACCCAAAGAAGGTCAGCAGATAGCAAGTGCTCCCTAGAGATTTGATTGTTCTGTTCAGTATGTGAGGCTTGAAGATAATCCAGTAAAGCGGCTAGTGATGCTTTTCTCAAAGAATCTTGTAATCCACCAATGGAAATAACTAGCCCGGCCAGCACAGGTTTACTGTAACAACTAAGCTGAAGTAACCGGACAAAACGAGGATATGAGAAAGACGGTGCCTGCACAAAATACATTAACTTAGTTCCATCAAGTAAATAAATCAGTGAGCATTAAAATGGAGAAGATCTACTGGGACTTACACCCCAATCTGAGTAGGCCTTATCAGGAACTATTTTTACAAGCTTTTCCCTGTACGGTATAAGGGGAATGAAAACCGTTTTATTATACAAAATCCTTTGGAGAACCTTTGCAGCTATCTCTCTTAATTTATCCATCTTCTCCACAGCTTGTTTAGAAATTCCACCAATTAAACTGGTAGCAAGAGTTGCATCAAAAAAGGTATGGCTCTGGTTAACCTCGACCATGTCAATATTAAGCTGCTCTGAAGTAGATTCAACATGAGATATATTTGACAAGTTCACAGAATCTCTCTTACAAAGGATATATGTACATCTCTCGAGGGCATCCATAGCAGCTTCACGAACCCAAGAACCTACATCACCTCTGTTGTCCACAGAATAATCTTCAAGAGCTCCAAGTAAAGATGGCATCACTTCATTCTTTATTGATGAGAGAAGGGATGAATCATCTTCCCCTGAGAAGCTACCTGAGCATTCTCTTTTATCAGTTAACCTTTCACACAAAGATATGAGACCTTTAACTGCATTAACCCGTGCTTCTGCATCCCTCTCCTCAGGGTTTTCCTTAAAAAAAAAAAAGGGAACAAAATAATATGTATTTATCACATCTATTGAAAAAAGTGGAAGTGTGGAAGATAAGCAGAGCTGTATGAACCTTTAGTTCTCTCGAAACAAAATAAAAAAAAAGCCACAAACAGATTAACTGAGTAAGAATTTTCCAGAAACATACCTCAATTGCACACGCACTGCATAGCTTTGGTAAAACAACCTTCCATCCTCTAGCTAGAAAGTCGAAAGGCAATACACCAATAGCAAGCGCAGACCCTCTCCTCGCAGCCACATTAGGATCCCTTAAAAGATCTAGATATTTGGATATAACAGTGTCAACAGCTTTATCATCTGTTTTGATAAAGTATGTAGGAATGAACTGTTTCAGGGCCTTAACTGCGACATTCTGTACATCATGCAGAAAAAATAATAGCAAATTAAAATAATTTCAATTCTCAATCTGTCAGTACAAGGAGTTCAGAACCGAAGGAATAACCTGTATGTTCGAATTAGGGTGCCTTAAATTCTCATTGAGGGTATCAAGCAAGCTTCGCTTTACTTTTTCAGGCAAGTGTGTATGCGCTACAGATATACATTCAATGTAACGAGAAACGGCAGAACGCATGATTTCTCCTCCTTTTCCTCGATATAGCCGTGCTTTCTCTATAGCAGGAACCAAACCAGCAACTTGCTTCTGCTTATCTGTGAGAGAAGATTATGATACCACATTGCATGATGTGGCTAGAAATGTATTTGACTTAAGACACTGGAGTAGCCCTTGAGAGAAATAAACAGTACTATAAGAAGATACTGGTTCAAGTTTAAGCTGAATGATAATATGCAAGTATTACCTTTTCATTTTACCTGCCACAGTACCTATATTTATAAGACGAGGTACGCTTTTATTCTATGAGTAGGATTTTGACATCGACACGAGAGAAAAGATGACAAGAGAATTATATTTCTACTCAAATTAAACAGCAGAAATTACATTATGACTTTATAAGGCATAAGTTTGGAAAAAGGCCCAGGATGTACCCGTAGAAAGAGCATAACCACACTTATGTAAAGCAAGAACAACTTCTCCAGCCGCTAGAGTTGCACCGTGGCGCATGCACAGATCGGAAGAGAGGGTGCATGGAACTAATTTGTCTAGAACATAATTTGCAAAATATTCGAGATCATAGTTTACAAGAGCAGCAAGGGCATTTGCAGCAAGTTCTCTCAACCCTTTGTCCTGAAAATGTAAACCACGACTCGGTAATTTGGTGACAAAGTTATAAACCAGTAATTAAAATGAAGTAAACATATAAATTATTTTTGCTAATGGAAAGGAACTTGAAAACAATAATGACAACCCACATAAGTTGGGAATAGCGTTGATAGAAAACTGAAACAAGTAACTTGCATTTGAAATCAATTTAAGACCAATCATAATTGACCCCAAGATTAACTTATTCGAATGGCACACTAAAGTCGAATATAAATAGCTCGCGGCATGCAGTTGGCATTAAGATTAGATTCCCTCATTGAAAGATATACAAATCGGGCCAATGATGTCAATAATTCTAACCATATAAACAACAACTCATGACATCAAATTCTGAGTATCCCATTTGCCACATCTGCAGGCCTTTCGGAGATTGCAAGGCATGAGTATAACTACTCAAAGTCTCAAACATGTTAAGAAGATTGTAACATATTCAATGGGGCTTCACAAGAACATACCCAGTGATTAATCTTGTTGTGCAGCAATTCATCAGCAAAAGGACAGAGATACCCTTCATACTTAGCAATGGAAACCGCAACATGAACATAAGAGTTCATGCGTGAAGACAGCACAAAATAATCAGCTGTGTTCACTATGTCAATGCCATGAGGATAGTTTCCTTGTCTCCCAACATTCTCCTGAAAAGCAGCTGCAGCAGCTCTTCTACAATTTACCTAAATATAACATCAATCATAAGCATGGCACAACAAGAAAATAAAACTGAACGAAGGTATGTTGTTAGGCACCTCGCGGTCATAACAGGCCACAGTTAAAAGGTGTGGAGAAAGCTGTTTCAGTACGCTCAGCATATCCGTATGATAATAAGCACGACCAAAAGCCCAGCACACATAAGCAGCAGCATCACGTACGTGCGATCCTACACTGTGTGGACCTCTTCGAATATCATAATGCAATGCCTATTCAGAAAATTTCTTCTCAGCATTTCCCAACAGTAAAAGATGCGTGGATAAGACACCCAGGTAGGGGAACAAGGGTGAATATGATAAAAACAGAAAGTTCCTTGGTAATTTCTTTCTGGTGAATAATGTAATGAAAAAAATTTAAACAATGGGTTAGAAAAACAGAACTGATTCGTATTTCAATTCATTTGTCAACAACTAGGCATGATAAGATGTAAAACCTTCACAACAACAGGTACAACTTTTGGAAAACTGACAGGTAAGAGCAAGCCTCTGCGGGCCAGCTCCGCCAATGCCATGCAACCTCCATGCCAGGAACCATCCCCCTATAGAATTATAGGACAAGTCATCATAAATCAAGTAAATATTAAGAAGGCCGTATGTGAAGCCCTAGAAAAATTGCTGATTGTTTTGAGTTTTTAAGGTTTACAAGTTTCAAAGACCAACCTAGAATGATAGAAATGCGATAGTTGTGCTAAGCCATAATACCTCTCCAGGTGAAAACAGTTCTAGCACCGAAGCAAGGACTTCATCTGACAGAGCATACGTTAGACGCGAAGTTACCCGACCAATACCTTTTGCAGCAGACCAACGCACAACAGTGTCCTGAATTACCAGACTGAAATCAGCATAAATAGTGTTACATATTAGCAATTAAACAGATGAATCAAGAATTCTTTACAATGTTAGCTATCAATATTAGCCATATTCCTGATACATAGAAAACACGGATTGTTTGTGCATTTTGATTTGTTTGACGAGCAAATTTCTGAAAAAACATACTTCGTACATACAATGAACTTAAAACGATATATGACCGTATAGAATGACATTTGATGAACCTTAAGGGTATTACACAGTATATCCTAAAAAAAAAAGATCAACATGAAGGCTACCAGTGTAGTGGATATGATTCTTATTTTACGATGTTCAGAAATATTAATAGATTTGTGTTTTGCACGCACAAGTAGGTTAGAAGTCAAAGACCTTATGATATCATCAAACTTACCGTGTCTCTCAATCCTGACAGCAACAACCCTATAATTTCCTCAACAATATCCGGAACTTCCATATCTTCCTCTTCCATGCAGCCAGCACTTGATTCTAAATTGGAGTCTGCATGGGTAACATGACTTTGTGAATCGTCGGCATTTTTAGATACATTTTGTACGATATTCTCCCGAAGCGTGCTATGTCGTCCCTGATGAGGAAGTAAATAGCAAACGCACATCAGACTAAATAATCATATTGAGAGGTAGTAGTTTCCTAGAACTTACTGACACCAAATTAACATGTAATGTAAGTCACGATAGGCACATGACCAAACACTAGTGTTAGATTAGGACTCCAGACATATATACAGCTTCATACTCATAATTAAAAAGATACAAGCGTAACAAGTAGCATGAAAAATTTTAAGAACAAGAACACAAGAGGCGGAGAAAGTATGAACTTATCAACATCAACGTAACAAATCACATAACGATAAAACCAATTCCAAGATGTAATTAAGATTTGATGTTTCTCACCACATAACGCCAGGATGGTGAACGAGGAGGGAGGCAAGTAAGTGCAATTCGCTGACTCAACTTCACCAAATATTTCCTGAGCAGAGGACTGCAGGCTGCTGCAGGAGAACTCATGAGCGCTGATGTGTCATTCCAGGCAACAATAACAACATCAAGTAACAGTTTCCTACTGCCAGTCTGCATGTGAAGTTAAAAGAGGGGGGAAAACTGATATAACACGACCAATTTTCACAAATTTTATAGTTCCCAAACAATTGTAAACAAAGAAGCAAGTAAATTTCACCGAAGGCTACCAAAATACAAGGTTTTATTACTTTCATCTTTTCTTTTTTTTTTTCTTTTGTAGATTTTCAGCAATAACATGAATAACTTTTTACCTGGCACTCCAATTAATGCCAACCCCATTCCTAATTCTATACCACTCACCCGAAATAATGTGAAGACCAAAAGTAGATGCTACTCACCTTCTAACCAAAATAAATGACTGTTTAGATACTAATCATTATGCATAACTCAGAACATAAAGCATCTGGGGCATTGACTGAGTAAAGCATCATCATTACAAAAGTATGAACATGTGAAAGAATTAAACCTTGAAGATGGCAGCTAGCGCTTCTACAGCCCCAAGTAGCCGAAAATGATCAATGACATCCTCTGTGAAAGATGATAGAACGCCATGTGTCCATTCAGTGAAGCTGAAAAAGAAATAAAGAAAGCATGCGTATGTTATCAAAGCTCATGCAGGGCAAATAATAATTCAATTTCCTAACTTTATCGCAAAATGAAAAGTTACCGAAAAAGTGATTATGTCATACCTGCCCAAAATATGTAACACTACGAAAATTGAGAAGCTTACCGCAGATAAATATAATATTCTCAATGTTCAAGTAAAGTTGCTTAAATCAAAATCTAGACAAGGTTCTCACTAGTCACCACAACACTATTCTTTTTTAATTATCTTACTTCTTTTTATCTGGTAAGGGGTGAATTAGATACATTAGCTATATATAATCTTAGCGGCCCATTCCCAGATTAATTACTTCAAAGCCGCTTACAACAGTATTAGACAAAACATGCACAATAGTTTGTAGTGGCAGACCAGACAAACAGTAACTGAGAAGGAAGAAATCTATGGAGGTAATGTATAATCCTTTGCACCTAGCACTGTTGTCAATGTCAAACAACTAACTACTGTATAAATTAGTAATAAGATTGTGTACATATAACCATAAATACACCAGAGCACATGGAAGGTACTAAATTATCTCTTTAACTCATCTAAGGAGTAAGAATCAAAAATATGAAAATCATCAACAAACACCACAGCTTGAAAAATGCTTGTCTACATGTTTGAATATGCACATTGTGCTTTATATTAAAATGACTAAAATCAGCAAAGCCAGCAGCCAGTCAACATGGCCAACCAAATAGCAATTTTGAGAAGAAAAACTTATAATCATAAGAAAATAAGGAGTATATAGTTTCACATGAAAACCTGCTGAAAGCCTTGAGCATGTCTGGGCGTGTTAGAAGCCTTGAAAGGAGCAACCCGGATATTGTGCGCATTGGACCTGCACTTGCCAGGTAATCTTTAGAGAAATCTAACACCCTCAGCACCAAAGGAGGAGGCCCATCTGATTCATCATGATTACTGCTGAGGATGCTACTATCTATGGATGATATGTCGAAAGGAACCAATACAAGAACTGAAAGCCACAGTAGCATCACACATTTTGCCTCCATCTCTCCAGTGCTTTCTAGCCGCAGCGATGTACCCGAGTGTGCCACATGGCACTTCTCCAATAGAGATACAGCAAGTTCTAAGTCAGAAACTTGATGTGGAAAGAACTTGGTAACTGCTTTGTGACCACAAACAGTAACAAGGGAATATATAATGATACATATGGGTTTGATTATTTTGATAATCTCATTCGAGTCTGTTCCTAATTCAATCGCCCTCGTGCGGATTATAAGCATCAGAGGAGAAACTATGCTCTCCAGATAAGGCTCTAGTAGTTGACCCTGCTCTTGATACTTATCAACCTGCATAGCAAAAATAGAAAAAACTTACCAGTATCAATAAACAAGACCGCAATTGAAATTTACAGTGCAAACAACAGATTAGCTTGTTTCCTTTCATTACATACCATGTATGACAAGGACGATGATCAAATGGCCCCAGATTGAATTGGTTTTGTTGCTTCATAAGCATTCAAAAATCTCTGTTTTTTTGTTTTTCTACTTCATTTAAAAAAATCACTCTCATACCAATTAAACACAAAAGAATGGGATTGATTCATTGCTTCATAAGCAGTCAAAGATTGATTTTTTTTTTCTGGGTCTTTCGTATTAAAATGGTCCTAATTTAGAATGGCTTCATCATTTGACCAGCATCCAAAGATTGAATTTTTTTGTTCTTTTCTATTGGTGAGCAATTCAATTCTTCCATAAAAAATCACTCTTATACCAATTAAAATCAATCAAATCTTCATTAACTGCGTCCAAGACGAAAACCCTCCCTTCAACCCTCTTAAGTTAAAATAATTAAAACTATCTATAAAAATTCACAAAGTGGCATCATTGTAAACATGAATCCCCATAACAAGTTTGAGAAGTGTGTATAAAATATATCATCAATCAAATTGAATAATTCAAATATAACCATATATAATTGCACACAAACACACACAGAGATTTAATTGGTAAATGCTACTGTACTAGTACTTCATACATTTGGCATTTCCGTAAATACACAGACCAATAGTGAAACTGAGAAGTGTGTATTAACTATAATTCCAGGGATAGGGAGAGAGAGGGAAAGAGATTATGGGCTTGTTTATATTTTTTTTTCTTAATAATTGGTTTGCATTTGGCTGCTCAATTTTAATCTCACCTCCTAAGCTGACAATTTTTTCTTATGTTCTAACCTAAAAAAGAGCTAAAAACTTTAACCTTCGCATATCGAGTTTTTCTTAGTCTTAAAATCTAGCTTCTTTTATAAAAGCTAAAATAAGCTAGTTTTTTTTTTTTTTTTCATACTAAGAAAACAACAATGAAATGCATCCAATCGAAAACTCCCAACTTTTTTAGCCAAAAGCAACAAAACGTTCATCTCAAAAGCAATGCAGCCAAACAATGTTCGACTTTTCTTTTAAGCATAAAAGCTTGATCTCGCTAAACTTCAAAGTTCGCACAGTGGCATTTTCGTAAACACGAAGC
>MKEJ01102597.1:0-15361 GCA_001753735.1 Embelia ribes | reverse complement strand
TTTATAAACACCCCTACTCACAAATCTTCAATTTTTTTTTAGAAAATATTATTTGAGGCAAGATTACAATGTCATATATATGAAAATAAAAGAAAATAGCAATAATATGCTTAATTAGAAAATAATTATCTCCTTCGTACCTCGTATAAGAAGGATGTGAAAATCTTTCTAAGATTGAGAAATCGTATGCATTGAAATGTAACAAAGAGAATAAGGAAAGACTACAAATAGATAATCCAGTAGACAAAAAATGAAAATATTATATATCTTTTTACAATTAAAGATAGACAGATGTTGGTTCGATGGAGAGATATTTGTCATGATTAGAGCGATAATAGAGCACACGTGTCAAATTTATGAAAATGCATTTGTCAGAATTAAAACGAAAATAGTTAAAAATTCAACTTTCATATTAACAAGATATATTTGAACACATATGTTGGATTTAGGCATAGATATACTTATTAATTTGCTAGATATGAAAAAGGCACCCTCGTGCCGTAGACTCTGTCAATGTCTTAATAACGAATATTTCTTGTAACAGCAATTGCTATATGACAATTTTATACATGCAAAAGTAGCAATATCATTTATTTATGTTTTAATAAAGAAACGTATCATGAATTTATAAGCTTTGGTAATCTACCAACTTCATCTCATTCTTATAATAATAATAATAAATAATTATATATATTCAATTTACAACAAAGCGTTATGCTTATAACGGCATAATTTATAGCTTTGCTATTTTATTTTCTTTTTGTTATTTCTTTTCACTTTGGTTCTTACGCCTAGGGCTGCCAAATTGACCTGACTCGACCCAACCCTAGCTGACCCATTTTTTCGAATTCGGGTAGGGTCCGAATAGGGTCTATCAGGTCCATGTTAGTCTTCGGGTCGGACCTAGATCCGGGCCCGGATCCGACCCGGACTCGGGCCCGGATCCGTACTTATAGTCTATACCCATACCTTACCAGGAGTATAACTACCGAGTTTTCGGGTTCGGGTCAAACCTTTTTTTTAAACTAAGTTTTGTACATTTATAAACTAAGTTTAAACATTGAAGTCATAAAGTTGTATAAATTAGAAAATAATAAAAATATATATAAAAATATTATAACCAGCAAAACCAAATTCGTCTTTTTCTTAGAAAATAGGATTATTGGTGCTTTAATTACAGCTACGGGGACTATATTTGCAATTCAACCTTATAAGAACTCCCGTTTCTCGATCGTGACCGTACAAACACTCCCCCAATCTCTCTCTAAAATGTCCTCCGACGCCGCCTCTAACTCCGTCGCCGGAGCAAAACAGCTGCCGGTTCCGGCTCCGGCGCCGGCGCCGATGCCTAGCGCGAACGCGCCGGCGCCGTTCCTGGTGAAGACGTACGACATGGTGGACGACATGTGTACCGACAGGGTCGTGTCGTGGGGGCCGAACAGCAACACGTTCGTCGTGTGGGACCCGCCGGAGTTCGCCAAGGGCTTGCTACCCAAGTACTTCAAGCACAACAACTTCTCCAGCTTTGTTCGGCAGTTGAATACATATGTAAGGATTATGTATCTATTGTTTTCGTAATATTGAATTTGGTTTTGGTTTTGGTGAATTGTCGTGAGAAATGCTGTTTTTGGATGTGGGTGTGGTTGAAGTAGGGCTGGAGCTTGATATTTTTGTATAAAATGTTATAAATTAGGGCTTGGAATGTGTATGAATGTTGATTTTAAATTTGGTTGAATCTTTTTCAAAAATGTTTGTGCTAGATTAGTTTGTTGTAGAAATTAGGGCTCAGAATGTTTATCTGAATGTTGCAATCAGTTGAACTCATACGTAAGGGTTCTGTATCTATTGTTTTTGGAATATCGAATTTGGTTTTTATATTTGGTGTATTGTTGTGGGTAATGCTGTTTTTTGTTATGGGTTTGGTTGAATTAGGGTTAGATTTTAGTCATTTTGTATGGATTGTTGAAAAATTGGAACTCGGAATCTTTATTTGAATGTTTGATACATATGTAAGATTTCTGTATCTATTGTTTTCGAAATACCGAAATTGGGTTTAATTTTGTTCAGATTTTGTCAGCAATGTGGTTTTTATTAAGATTTTGGTTGAATTAGGCCTAGAATTTGATATATTTGCATATATTTTCCTTCTGCTTGTTGCAGGATTCTGCATCTATTTTTGAAATCTTGAATTTGTTTTATTTTGGTGAATTGTTGTGAGAAATGTTTTTTTGTCATGGATGTGGTTGAATTAGGCTTAGTTTTTAGTCATTGTGTATAGATTGTTATAAATTAGGGCTTAGAATTATTATTATTTTGCTAAATTTAATGGGTTATTTTTGTGTACAGAAGATCAACAAGGTAATCGCCATCATCAATCCTTGCTCTCTCTCTCTATATATCTTGTAAATTTTAAAATACAGTATAATATTGGTATTGCAGTTTTATCATGCTTTCTTATTTTTGCATTGGAGATTTTGTCGTACGTTTTGGAATTATTTTATTTCAGATTTTATGTTTTTTTAAATTGTAGTTTGAATTTATGTTATTGTAAAACACATGCGTGTGTCACTTTCACTAGTTTATATAAATTGGGGACATTTTTTTAGGGCTTAGAATGTTGAATACATATTTAAGGGTTTTGTATCTATTGTTTGAAATCTCGAACTATAAATGTTAATTTTTTTTTTTCCAGAAATTTTGTTTTTCTTGTGGGTGTTATTGAATTGGGTCCAGAATTTTGTATTTATGGTTAAATAAATACGTATGGGCTCTGTATCTGTTGTTTGAAATATTGATTTGGTCTTTGTTGAGATTTTGTGAGAAATATTGTTTTTTGTTATTGGTTTGGTTGAATTATGGCTAGAATTAGCTATTTTTGTTTGTATTGTTCTTTTGCATGTTGCAATTATACATAAGGGCTCTGTATCTATCTTTTGCGATATCCAAGTTTGGTTTTAATTTTGTGAGTAATGTTGTTTTTTGTAATGGGTTTGGTTGAATTAGTGCTTGAGTTTTTGTCTTTGTGCATAAATTGTTATAAATTAGGGCATGAAATGTTGGATATGTTGTGAAAAATGTTGTTTTTCTTGTGGGTGTGGTTGAATTAGGTTAGATTTTAGCCTGTGTATCAATTGTTATAATTAGGGCTTAGAATGTTGTATCTGAGTAATGCATTATTATATAAATTAGGGATATGATTTTTATTTGAATAAATAGTTAAGGGCTCTGCATCGATTGTTCAATATCTCGAATTTGTTTTAAATTTGATGAATTTTTGTGAGAATTGTTATTTTCTTGCGAGTGTGGTTAAATTAGGTTAGAGTTTTAGTCATTGTGTATAAATTGTTATAATTTAGGGCTTAGAATGTTTATCTGAATGTTGCAATAATCTATATAAATTAAGGACATGATTTATATCTCACTACATATTTTTAAGGGTTCTGTATCTATCCTTTGATATTTCCAATTTGTTCTTATCTTGCTTGTATTTATCAAAAAGTTTAGCTGTGGTTGAATTATGGCAAGAAGTTTACAAATTAGGGATTGCAATCATTTATTATAAAGTAGAATGTTCGTTTTTACTTTGGTTCGCCTTTTGTAAGAAGTGTTTCTTTTGTTATGTTTGTGGTTTAATTAGTGCGAGAAGTTTGTTCTTTGTGTACAACTTGTTCTTTTGGATGCTGCAATTATCAATTTTATTTAGGCTTTGTAATGTTGTGCATATTAGGGTTTAGCATTATGTATCCCAGTGTTGCAAACAATTATTTTTCTACATTGTGCTCTATCTCAATGTTGCAATCATTTTTTTTTTTCCGATTTAGGGATGGATTTATATCACACATTACAAACCTATGTGGTATCAAGTCTAGTATTTCTTGGTTGATCTTTTATCAGTGATTTTCTTTTCTTTTTTTCCCTTTTATGAGCGTGGTTGAATTAGGGACAGAAGTTTATTCTTCTGTTCAATTTGAATATTGCAATATGTACACTGATTAGGGTTTAGAATGTTGTATCTGAATGCTTAATTATTTGTCCAAATTAGGGTTTGGAGTGTTGTATCTGAATGTTGCAACTCGCTTGTGTATTTGATTTTGTGTTTGAATGTTGTATGTGAATGTCGCAATCATGTTTTCGTATTTGGGTCGGAATTTATTTCACATGTTACAATCATATGGGTATCAATCCTAAAAGAGAGAGTGTTGGAGGGACATTCATTATATGTTTGTTGTGGTAACTGGTGTTGTCTAAATGTGGATTAAGGGGTTGTTAAGCATCTGGTTAAAGTTGAATTTGGGCAACAATGGTGTTATTTGTGTAGAATTTGTTCAATCTGAATGTTGCTATCATTTACTTGAGTTAGGGTAGATTATCGCTCACTATTGGAAACCAATCAATTAGTATGTTGTGGTATTGTTGTTGATTTTATGATGAGTAGAACTCGTGATCGGTCTTTCGAATTAAGGCAGAAACAAAATTCTTTGTTCAGAATTTGTTCAATCTGAATGTTGCTATCATTGATTTGAGTTAGGGTTGAATATCGTTCACCATTGTTAACCAATGAATCAGTATGTCTGTTGTGGTATTGTTGTTAATTTTATGATGAGTAGAACTCGTGATTGTGTTTGGAATTAAGGCAAAAACGAAAGTCTTTGTGCATAAACTATTCATGTGAATGTTATGAATTACGATCGCGGTTTCAAATTAGGGTTAGAAATTAGAATGTGTTTTGCTAATGGAAACCACTGGAATATTTTATCAGGAAACCTCCTCTTGTTTGATTTGGTGACAATTAGTACCCATAAATTGTACAGATGATACAGGGAAGGTGGCCTTGGGTAGTTAACTGCTCTTTCATCAAGATTAGCTTCTTGCAGTATAAGAAATGGAATGAATAGGATGACAGCTTCCACACTAGATCTTGACAAGGCAAGAAATTTCTAATATTTTAGCCTACATGGGAGCTTGTAGAAGAGGGAGAACTTTTTAGAGAAACTATAAATAAAGCTATGAATTTCCCTTGTTTGATTTTTCATCAATTTAAGAAGGAAGGTACCTTCTTCAATTAAGATAATAGGAATAAGAGAATGTAAAATGCCGAGATAATGTATCTATTCCGAGGGATTCATCTAACTCTTGTGCCAAAGCTGGGTTAATAATTGTATATTAGTGCCATGAACTTTGCCTAATTATTGTTCCATCATTTCTTGTATAATGTTGGGAGCAAATTCTTGATTCTTGAGACCATTATACTTCAAATTTGTGTGTCTCGACATTTATTGGTTGTATAATATGGGGTGTGTGATTTCTTAAATATTGTGAATAAGAGGATCTGTCTGTTTTTGTTAGTTAGCAAGATACCTAGTTATACTGAGCATCTGTCCTTGTAGGTTTATTTCATTTGCTCTGTTCAGTTCAAATTCGGAATTAAGAAAATCATCCTTCTTTTAAATTGCTTCTGACTTCACATTTTATCTATGACTTGTATTGCTACATGGTAGCTAGTTTACAGTTGACTGCACCTTCTGTTGTAATTTACTTCTCTTGATTGACCAATCTCTTTCTAAAACCTTTTCTCCTCTTTATTATCTTGCGTTGATGGCAATCGTGTCTTCCTGGTAGCAGCAACCACGTTTTGACGCTGTGGTCATTTCCTTGTCTGATTTAGCTGAGTGTGCTGTCAAAAGCTGACATATATCTATTTCTGTAGTCTTTTAGACTGCATTTGTGTAGGTAGCGTTCCCAATGGCCAGCTGGCAGAACTTTCGGGGTCTTACCTACTGTTGACATCATTTCAAAGGAGAAAGGAAAGAAGTGATGAATAAGTTTGCTAAATATATTCTATAAATAAAAAATTATTGGTGTATGCACTTTGAAAGTTTGGCTTCATGATGCAGTTCTTTCTGAAGCTGTACTTAAGCAAATATAGCTGAGTTTCACTGGGATATTGTGGTTGCAATGCCATCTTTCTTGTTACTGATAACTGAGAATTTGAACCAGCATTCAGGTTTTGTTTGTAACATGTGGTGTCACCAGATTTAGTGTTTTAATTAGCAAACTTATATTG
The DNA here is from genome assembly GCA_001753735.1 of Embelia ribes. Taxonomy (NCBI): domain Eukaryota; kingdom Viridiplantae; phylum Streptophyta; class Magnoliopsida; order Ericales; family Primulaceae; genus Embelia; species Embelia ribes. Next base: position 9,297 of record MKEJ01102597.1, on the reverse strand, counting down.
CTGATTGCATATTCTCTCCGGGTAATCCCCCTGCCCATGTTTATGGCAAGCGCTCCATTCAGGTCTTAAGGTTTCACATTGAATGCAATCACATTCATGCACGCATAGTACATTTTGTGGGTATTCATAGTTGTTGGTAGGGATTGTCACTAAGGTGAAGATGATACATTGTAAATATCAATGCAAAATGGGGACAATATATTATTAATATTAAATGTTGCTGTCTTGCTGGTCAGATGTTGTGAGATAATTTGAAGGGACTAAGACTTTTGATATACGTCAATACTTATTCGTAGGTGTTTGTGCACATATTCAATGTTGGCTATAGAAAATCCACCCTTGCGTGATCCGTGTACTCATTTTTCTGTTAGAAAATTATGTGGGTTTTGCTGAGCCATCTTGTTGCACTAAACTAGCTGATTTGAGATGTTTTCAAGTTTTCTGCTGTGACTATGGCTGGAAGTGACCTTTTTCCAGAAAGGAGTGAAAGCTCTTGCTGAAAGAGAAGACTATTCCAGTGCAATGTTATTTATAGGTGATGACAATAAGCAATTTTAGTAGCTTTTGTCTGATTACCTGAACCAGCAGACCTTTCCATGTGAAGGTTGAACATCATTAAAGCGTTTGTAATTCTTATTGATGTTATCATTGTTAACCCATCTTTTGGTCGTTTAGGCATTTATTTATGGTTGTAAAAGTTATGTATGTTCTCTTGCAATTTACTTGTCACTTAATGGGGTTGCTTTGTCTTGTTATTGGAGAGAACAAACCATTCTGTACTCCTTTATATTTTGAGTAATCTCTCCTTATTTATTCGCCGTTGCGTATGGGCCACTGTGGATGAACAGGGTTTCCGGAAAGTGGATCCAGACCGTTGGGAGTTTGCGAATGAAGGATTTCTCAGAGGTCAAAAGCACCTCCTTAAAAGTATTAATCGAAGGAAACCCGTCCATGGCCACACCAATCAACAATCCCAACAACCTCATGGACGGAATTCCTCTATTGGAGCTTGTGTTGAGGTAGGAAAATTTGGGCTTGAGGAAGAAGTCGAGAGGCTGAAAAGGGACAAGAATGTCCTTATGCAAGAGCTTGTGAGGTTAAGGCAACAACAACAAAACACCGATAATCAGCTGCAATCGACTATCCAGAGGCTACAAGGCATGGAACAGAGACAACAGCAGATGATGTCATTCTTGGCTAAAGCTGTGAACAGCCCTGGCTTTTTGGCACAGTTTGTGCAACAGCAAAATGAGAGCAACAGGCGAATTGCTGAAGGAAACAAAAAGAGAAGGCTTAAGCCGGATGGGGATAGTATGATATCTGACAATCTCTCGGATGGGCAAATCGTGAAGTATCAACCTATGATGAACGAGGCGGCCATGGCTATGCTTCGACAAATTATGAAATCAGATGCTCCTCCTCTGATCAAAAAATTTGAAAATGGTTCCGGTGCTTTATTACCTACTAACGAGGGTCCTGTAACTCGTACATCAGGAGTGACTCTTCAGGAGGTCCCACCATCGAGTGGGCAGTCCTTTTCGGGGTTAAATTCTGGGGGTTTAGTACAAAGTCCATCAGCTTCAATATCAGATTGTCAGTCTTCCTCTCTTGATACAGATTCTAATATGGTTTCACCAATCATTATGGGAGAGCAAAACATACATCCTCTCACACTTCCGCAGATTGATACAACCATTCCTGAGCTCTCATCTCTACAGATGGTTCCAGAAAGCAGTGCTGACATGGCAAATACGGCCTCGTCAGGATTGAATGATGGGATACCCTTAACACTCGACTATTTTATGGATGCTGATTTTGAATGGGATGATACCTTATTGGACAATGATTTAGAAAAGCTCCCTGAGATTAGTGATCCATTTTGGGAACAGTTCCTTTCGAGTCCAAAACAGCCTGGGGAGAATGTAGACATGGACTCAGCTTCTGTGGAAGTTACTACCAAGGAAATCGAAGCGAAGCTGTTGGAGAATGGATGGGATGAAACTCAAGATATGGGACAGATTACTGAACAAATGGGGCATCTTACTTCAGATACCCCAAAAGAATGACAATCCATGCTAAATGTACAATTACCTTACTTCACTCAAGTTAAATTTAACGTTATAAACTCAAAACTCAATATATGTTGTGATGATGGGTCTCTTATTCTATGATGGAAGTTAGTCTTACCTGTGTATCCATATTGATTTGAGTTGTTTCAATTTTGCTATGCGATAGAGATCTGGGTTTTGGTTTTCAACTCTATCTCCCTCTCTGTGCCTTCTTTTGCCTCATCTTCAAATTTGTACCCGTTTGCTTTGAAATTAGTCGTAATTTTATGACTTCATAGTGGCACTTAGTGGTGACAGCTTATGGTATCTGATAAGAATTCTGTTGTTTGCTGTTCTTCCTGGATTTCTGCAGGCTTCATACAAAAAGACGTCACCATGATAGCTGTTTAGGTAATTCTCTTTTCAATGTTTTCGGATGTGCTCTACTTGTAGCTCTTTCTAACCTCTTAATATGTAAAGATAAACTCGGTACTTATTGTCTAAAAACAGCTTGTTTCCGAAACACCAAGTGAGTCTTAGGATCTGACCCAATGTTGATTTGTGTGCAATTTTTCGAATTATCGAGGGGAGATGCTTCAGCAAACCAAAATCTCAAATATTTTTGTTTGTTGGTTAATAATTTAGTAATTCGTCAACAGATATTGCCACGACATTACACGGGGCATAAAAAGTCCAACGAACCAAATGTCTGCTGAACTGCAAATTTTGGAACAATGGTTAAACTTCTTTGTTTAGAAGCGGAAGTTCTAGCCCTAGAGATTACTGGTTCTTCCACAAAGATGACTGGAACTGCCTGTGAAATGTGATTTTTCCATGAATATTGTGCATAGATGCCCACTTGAGTTGATTCAATTCTATTTTGTCCTTGTTTTCCTCAGACTTCCATGCGGATTGTGCTAGGTGATATTGAGAGCTATCAAGTTTGTTGGTAAACAAAATTTGATAAAATAAAGATTGCTTATTTTGGGATTAGCTGAGTTTTATAGACGGAAGCTCGTGAGTATTCGTATATGGGGATAGATACGTATACGAGTCCTGGAAGACTTGATCTGGGGAAATGGATTCTTCCAACGGGCATGGGGATGTGTGGTGACTAATGGTGTTGGAACATCACGTGGGTTATTTCGTACCGATCAAACCATGCCAGAAGCTAGTCAATCGACTTTTGTGTGTGGTATGCTTCAGAGAGAATTAATTTAACACAAACATTGTCTTATTGTTGGGGGTATTGGTGCGGGAGAAAGGGGAGAACAGAGCTTCTGAAGTACCTGATGGCTCCTGGTTTCAGAAACTGGAGATAAATTGCTTTCATGGTCCATTGTGTTCCCGGAGTTTTTTTTTCTTTTTTTTTATTTCATAAAACCGATAAAAATTAGAACAAAATGACCACCTCTGAACCCGAAAATTAATCAAAGCTTCAACTTAAACGAGGTCTATCATCCCATGCTGAATTCGATAACATTATTAAAATGTAATTTTATGCACAAGAATTATAAGCGTGCCAGATAATGTGTTGAACCAATCGACTCAAAATTTAGTGCTTGTGTACACGGGGACATGATGGTATGCAAATGAGTTGGCAGAGATATCATATCGAAGACTAAAGTATAGAGGCGATAACAAGGGTACTGAATCTCCTCACATCTGTTGACACTAAAATTTTGACCAAATTTAATCAATGGATTTCAAGTTATAAGGATCAAAAGTTCATATTATTGAGATATTTGGAGTTCTGAGATCATAAATTTTATTAATCGGCCTACATATTTGGGCCCAAATTTCATAAGCCCAGAGGCTCTAAATCCAAATGGCGTAAATCCCGCTCTAAGTTTGAATTTTGAGACCGAATTTCACGAACCCCGAGGCTCTAAAAATCGAACCTCAGGTCCAAATTTTACAAGCTCCGAGACTCTAAAGAGTTGAACCTCCGGTCCGAACTTCATAGGCCTTGAGGTTTTAAGGACTGAACTTCACGAGCCCCGAGGTTCTAAAAGCCAAACTTCGGACCCGGGTACCATGGATCCGGAGGCTAACAAAACCCGAGAACACCTGAGTGCGGAGCACAAGAATAAAAATCAAATTATAACACTATTGAGAGAATCACTCAACGATAAAGTACATTGGAAAAATATCCTTCCAATTGAGAGAATCACTCAACGTACGTTAGAGAAAAATCCTCCCAATTGAGAGAATCACTCAACAACAACTGAAACGGTGGATCAATATCCTCTCACGCTCTCTATAAATTGGAGGGTGATAAACAACACAAGAAACTTTTTCTCTTTCAAGCTACAAGACTAAAAAAAAAGCTACAGAGAGATTCAGAGTTACTTTAACCCGAGTTCAAGCTACAAAGTTCAACCGAGATGGAGATATATAGGTAAAGTGTTCCAAAAAGGCCCTCCATGTATTTCTTTATCAAATGTTATGCAAATCAGAGGATTTTAAACCCAAACATTAATAAAATTTTGTTATTGAAAATTTATGTGCTTGTGTTTATATTATTTCTTTTATTTGTTCTTTATTAATCGGAGGTTATCAAATGTAATTAACGATTTTTCTTAAAAGTCGGAAATAGGAACCTATAATCAAATAAATAATAAATACTGCATAAGCAGTGGAATTTTGTGGCACATATATAAATTTTACAAAACCCTAAAAGGTTTAAAATTTGTGTCTACAAATTTTTGGCACGCCCAGTGGGACCTATTTCTCCTCCCATCTTTTAAAGAACATAAAAAAATTGATAATAACAAGCACACATAAAAAAATAAATATATATGTTTCTCATACTGACTTTCTTATCTGCTTTTATAGGTTTGTCGAGGAGAAGAGGTTATGGAAGGAGGTGCTCCTAACCCCTACTCCTAGTAGGGCTTATGATCGTATGCTCTTAAGGTCTGAAAAGATAGAGGTGGTTGTATACTCTAGCTACGGCTCTGTCAGAACCCGGAGGGCTACAGAATCCTTTAGATTCTATTGGTCCAAAAAGGTGATACCAGCAAAGTCTCAAACGGCTCTAGAACCAACGGGGTTCTCGGAATCTTTTGGGAAAATGATTGCAATTAACTTTGAGGCTCCGGAACTATCACGGCCCTTGGGGTCCGGAAAGGGTTCTATACACTAAAGGGCTTCCAAACCTACGAGGTTCTTGGGGTCCATTGGAAAAAGACCTATCAATCACCAGGCTCCAGAACTTAAACGGTTCTCGGGGTTAAAAATCTATGTCCATAGGGCTCCTGAACCTTCGAGGTTCTTTGGGTCCAAAAGGATATCGAAATTTCAAAAGTCTCTGGAACCTTAAAAGTTCCCGAGGCCAAAAGCTAATGTTTATCAGGCTTGTGAACCCCTGAGGTTCTCGAAATGCATGAAGAACCTTGTATCCAGTATGGCTCCCAGTCATGGCAAGATTGTAGGGTAAACTACAAGATTCATAAACTCATCGTGTCCCCAAACTCTCAAGTTTTTGAACTCTAGAAACTTTGAGTTTTCGAACTATAGAATATCCGGGTCCCTGGAATTCAACCAACAAATTGACACTGTCTTCGAAAGTCATTTCCATAAAAAAGCAGATGACCTGAGAAAAATCTCTGAGATTTGTTTCCAAGTTGCTAAGAGTGTCAGACAGCTTCGAAACACTTCAAAAACTCGAACATTCTCGGTTAAGGCCAAAAATGCCAATGAAATTGCAACCACTACTTTAGCAGTTGTCAAAATTGGGACTACTGAAGACAATGCAAGGCAGCTTCTCAAATGTACTCAAAGGTCAGTAAACATAGCAAATTCGGCATAGGAAACTACATTCGGGGAAAATAGGAGAATTATCTGAAATATCGGGAAGAAAATGATGGGAAATGAAAGAAGAAAACCATCACAATTTCCTCGAAAGTTTGGGAATTCTTGGCTGAGGAAAGAATATCCTCAATGCCAGTAAGTTCTCATCCCGAAAAGATGATACAGGGAAGAAAATAAATTCCAGATCAAAATTGAGTTCGGTTGCCGCCAATGTTATTGACACAATAGAAAAGGCTTTGGGAGAAGGTAGTCAATCAGAGTATCCCATCTATGAAGGATCAAATTCTAGAACTAAAGTAATTGAGTTGTTCCGAAAAGGGACTGTGACATGGTCCATGACTAGGAAGATAGACATGGATCATCTCGAAACTTAACAATTTCCTGAGATCGAAAAGTCAAAAAATCCATTGTACGAATCTGATGACCCATTTTCACCAAAATCAATCTCCAATAAGGAAAAGGCTATTGCAGTCATGATGACTGATGTTGACAGCGAAAAGAAGGTGCAGGATTCTGAAGATGTTGGAGAATATGATGAAAGAAGAGATAAGGATAAAGAAATTGCTTTAATGTTGGAGCAAATACAACAAGTGCAAGCTTAGGTAGTAGCCTTGACTTCGGGTGCACAACCTGTGAAAACCATGAAAAGGGATGAGGCCCATTCCACACAGTTGGGGACATCTCAAAAGGTGTTGGGGCATATGGGAAGCTTCCTACCCAACCTGCCTTTATGGGGGCCAATTATTCTGGATACTCGAATATCCAACAAGCACCATATGGCCAGCTTAGCCCGCAATTTATGATGATGATAGATGAAATAGTGAGAAAACAAATTCAAAGAATTACGGATAGGGACGAAGAAAATTTTCGAATGATATCAAAGCCCTATCCCTCATGGATTGATACGGTGTCGTTGCCTGCAAATTTGCCTTAGCCTGATTTCAAGATGTTTGATGGAATGAGAGACCTGAGGCAATATGTTGCACATTTCTTGTCATGTTGCGGGCCTATTGCACAAAAAGAAGCTTTATGCTTACAGCTTTTTGTACAATCTCTCGAAGGTTCGGCCTTTACATGGTATTCAAATCTACCCGAAGGTTCCATACCAAATTGGGATGCGATGGTTAAGGAATTCCTTAAAGCAATTTTGCAACACTCAAAAACGGGTTAGAGTTCCAAAACTCATCGAAACTAAGCAAAGAGATAACGAGTCGGTCACTGACTTCATAGCATGATGGAGAGCCTTAACATTTGCATGCCCATAAAAATTACACAGTTAGAGTTGGTCCGAATGTATTTAAATAGTTTTCGGCATGAGCTATTAACCGCCTTGATGGCTCAAAATTTTGAGGGATTCAACCAATTATGTACTAAATCCCACAACATGGAGCCTCACCTAGCAAAGAAAAGAAGGTCAAAGGGGTATGAAAGAATAGAAACGCTTACTGCAGCAATGGTGGAAACCAGAAAGAAAGTTCTGGTGGTAATAGGGGCCAAAAGGCTAAACGAATATAAAAAAAATTTTATAAAGGAGGGGATAGAGAAGAAGTATTTGTTTGACAATGAGCTGGTAAACGATCTATTCGGAAATCTTTTAGAACAAAAACAAATTACATTACAGGATCCTAAGAGGCCTAATGAGCAATAAAAGACTAATGACCCAAAATATTGCCCATATCATTGGCTGATGGGCCATCATGTTAGGGATTGTTTTCTTTTGAAAGATAAGATCCAGGAATTGCTTGACTCAAAAGTGATTGAACTTTCTCCTACAGAAAGAGCCATTGCAAATGCAGTTGTGATGATGACGAAGGGGAATGGATTATTTATGAATCTAAAGGAATGAAGAAAAGACGAAAGTCTATGTCAACCCAAGATTCCAAGGTGCAAACTCCTAAAAATTATTATAAAAATAAGAGCTTGAAGAAGTTGAAAAGAGCCAAAGTAAATCAGGGTAAAAAGAAACCAGTAGTTCAAAAGAAAAAGAACAGACTTGGTATGGATTTTGGAGAATATCTTGTACAATCTCCACTTCTGCTAGTCACATTGGAGGAATTTCTACCCATGAAATTGCAATCTCTTGAGCTACGGGCATACTTTAAAAGAAGGAGGGAAAAAGTGTCCCAGTCTCTTGTTTAAGCATTATAATTATAGGTGATGATGAAGAAGATTGCGAGGAAGATATCGATATGGGGAGTTGTATTTGGAACCCTATAATCATCTCCGACTCGCCTAAAGTTGACATAATAAAAGCACATAAAGACTCTCGTATATCACCAAGTGATTTCATGCGAACTCCGGAATACGTGAGAGGGCCAAGGAGAAAAGATCGATTATATAATTCCGACACAGAATTGATAAAGGGAATACGGAGGAGACTTTTTAAAGGGGACGGTCCCATTACTAAATATGAATCAGATGGGGAACTAAGGTTATCTTCAGCAAAAAATCATTATACTGAACCAATTGAATATCCATATATCAAGGATTGGAAGTTGGGCCTTTCTACTGAAAGTTTGTCATATGTCTCTCCAACAAGAACTTATGATAGAAAAAGTGTTGGAAGTGATCATCTTCCATGCAATATAATTACAGTAGATATCGTTTTAAAGGAAGGGGAAGTGCAGGTGCGAAGAAGCCCCGACGATGATAAAAAGACAAATATTGAGGCTTCAAAAGAGATAATGAATAAATTGAGAGTAATGATTTCCCTGGAAAAAAATGAATTAGGGTTTGTTCAAAATAGTGTTCTTATGTCTTGCCAAATTACGAGACACCCATAACCCAAATGGGTGGAAAGAGTATCATTATTGAGTGGATACTCGATACCAAAATTCTCTGTATATAATGGCTCTGGATACCCCAAAAGCCATCTAGTATATTTCCAGGCAAGATGTAGAAATACTAAAAAATCTCAGGCCCTTCTACTTCGCCAATTTATACTTTCACTAGAAGGTAAGGCAACGGATTAGTACTTTCGACTCCCTCCCAACTCGATTTCAAGTTAGGATATAATGGTAGAAGCCGTCTATGGAAATTTTTATAGCAATTGGGCAAAAGTTAAAATGACAGAACACCGGGAAGAAAGCACAATGGTCCGAACGCCTGATATACACAATCAGAGGATTTACAAGCAAATCAAAATATTTCTTGACTGAAAAGAAATAGGATCCTCTAGGCCAAGGGGTATATTTCCACCTTAGGTATACAAAACATGTTTACCTAGAGATTATGAACTCCCGAACTTTTGGATATATGAGGGTCATGGTGATCCTGTGAATCATATAAACCGATTTATCCAACAATGCGGTCAAACAATCAATGATTAGGCACTTTGCCTGTTGCAATTTCCTCTATATCTTGATGGAATTGCATTTGATTGGTATTGTTCATTGGAAGGAATGGTTGTGCCAAATTGGGAGGTTATGAGAAA
>MKEJ01102565.1:0-11415 GCA_001753735.1 Embelia ribes | reverse complement strand
ATCTTATATCTAATATTAGCAGCTCTGTATTTAATAGATTCACATTTTGCTAGACTTGGTAACTGAGTACAAACTGAAGAAATTTCTCTTTCTGGTTTTGATGGTTTGATCTGGAGAGCAGAACTTAGATTCCAGACAAGCAGAACCTAATCATATGTTATTTTTTCGATATATGTTTAGAAATCATATTTTGTGAAAACAATACTCTCAAATTTTTGCAATAATTCTGTCTGAAGTATATCAAGGTTACCGACATTGGCTTCTTGTGATTCCTTTGGACTAATTCTCCTGTAAAATAACGCATCACTAAAGTTTTGCCATGTTACTGAATGAGTTATTACCAGTGGTTCATGATCATGTGTGACGAGAATATTGTTTGGTCTCACGTCTCTGTGAATGATGTTGTTCCTGTGAAGATATTCTAGACCGGCAGCAGCTCCCAATGCTATTTTAACCCTCCTGTTCCAGCTGAGAGTTTTCCCTTTGTGCTCTGTGCAGTTATGAATTATTTCTTGGGTTAGCCTTAACTTCCATGTTCATGTTGAGAACACGTGCATATTTGGAAACTGAAAAATGAAATACTTGTTTTTTCCTATTTCTTACTTGATAAATGTTGGTCCAGGGAACCATTGCAGACAAACTCATAAACAAGCAGCCTATGATTTCTTTCGGAGCATGATCCCAACAACATAAGCAAATTCTTGTGTCTGGTTTTGCTTAGTACTTCAACTTCGGATTTGAACTCTTTCTGTCCTTGAAAGCTAGCATCGCTATGTTGCTTAACAGCAATACTCAATCCATTTTTTAGCTTTCCCTCGTACACGGATCCAAAACCCCCTTCTGAAAGGAAGTTTTTTGGGGAAAACCCTTTCGTAGCTGCATAAAGCTCTTTGTACTTGAACTCTTTCATCCAACCAACTGTTGGTCGTCTATTTTTGCAGCCCGAGCATATGGAGTTTCCGAATACGTCATTTGAGTTATTCTTTTCCACTCTATCATCACACTTTGTTTGACTTAGCTCTACTAAATCTATATTGGGAAATGGTGATTTTTCTTCCGATGACTCTTGTTCAGAAGTGATATTGTTTTCTTCCTCTATTGATTTGCAGGTTGATGTTTCTCCCAAGTTATGACTAGAACTAGAAGCTTCAGTGTTTGCTTTGCTTGAAAATGAATCAGAAGTCAACAGGTGGTCGCTTGATGAGGACTTAGAAACTGACGATTTCTGGGGGTTTTCATTTGATGATGACTTAGAAATTAAGTTGGGGTTCTTCGGAGAGGTCGGAGATTCTGACACAGTGAATTGGCAATAGAATGTAAGTTCAGGATAAGCAGAAACCAGTCCTATTGACTTTTGTGTTTTTCTTGATTCAGAGTGGATACATGTATTCAGTGTCCTTTTTATTGTCAATCTTGTGCACTTTTTCATAAGGCTAAGCTCATTCCTTTCTCGAAATAAGCAAATCCCTCCCAAGACACAAAAGTCACTAGCTTAATCATCTCATTTCTTTGAAATACTAGAGATACCTTTTAACTCTTGGGATATTAGTTCATTGTTTGCTAGTTCATGAGACAGTTTACCTGGAGTGATTAAGCAAATGGTGCTTGAGATAGAAAGAAATATGAAGAATAAAGCTCCTGCAATTTGATATGACAAATAATTGCCTTAGGTGGTTTTCTTGAACTTATGTGTTGCCTTATCTCTAAAGTCGCCATCAAAAACATTGTAGATGATCGTATGCATATACCAATGCTGGAAGAGGGTTTTTAGTCCTCTAACCACTAATGCAAAAATTTTTTGATGGCTACTAACTCGTACTATCGTACAACAGAAGTCGATGTAACAAATAAGATCTGCAGTGCTTTTGATGAAGAACTCGTTATCGAAACACACTAGATGACATTTGGCCTAAAAGATCTTTATAGTTCTTTTGCTTTCCACATATTGTCAATTTTTCTGGTTTCGTTGAGTCAAAGATTTAAGTAAGAATCATAGTGGAACTTATTCCCTTACTTCGTGGAGGCTCTCCGATCTTTGGGCTTTCTGGTATCATTTCACCATATGTCACTTGGCTTTTCTCTGTAGGAGGTTTCATTCCCTTGATTGCTTTTGGCTCTCTCAGATTCTTGATAACGTTGTTTCGCTTCATCCTCAATATTCCGCAAGAGAGCTCATCCAAGAAGTACCTTTCGTTTTTCTTCATCTGCCTGCACCGATAGTAATCACACAATGTGAAATCCTTTCAGGGTTCATAATTCAGGTACTTTTGTGTTTGCTTATCATCGTTCTTTTACTTCATTCATTTCCCTATTCAAATCCAGTAACCATATGTAAATTCGATAACGAATTTAAATATATTTGAATTGTCTTGTGGAGACTACCTTGATAAACCATGGATATACATGCTACTGACGATTTGCTACTTCATGTAGAATTCTTATGCATGTCTACTGAGGTCAATTTTTTACAATTCTTTTAGGTAGATAATATACGAGGGAATAAAAATCTTTGTTCTTCTGAAATTCTCTGCGTTATAAGTTAGGTTTGTTTGAAACTTCAGTGTTTCCAATCACTCTTTTGCTAGAAGTGCTTTGACCAAGTTCCTAAATTTGATTGCTACAAGCTCGTACTTGTCCTATTTTGTAAGTCAATGTAGTCCTGTAAGGTAGTTTCCAAAATATTGCTCCCTTCGTCCCAAAAATCTTAGTCCCTTATGAAAAATCCAACTTTATAAAAGATACATATGCATTAAATTGTTATTAGTTTTACAAATTTACCCTTGGCCAAGTATGTAGTGGAATATTGAATAATACAAAACACATTGAATATGTAATGTAGGAAATTTACACTTATTTTTAGATGCGGACTACATTTTGAGACATACCAAAATGGCAAGTAGGACTAAAAATTTGGGACTGAATACTTAATTTGCTACTGCAGTTTTTATACAATATATATATCCTGCTATGGTACCCCCATGGCCATGGAAGAGTGACTTCTTTTTTGCAATTTATACTTAGAAGTAGATCAGGACTAAAATTTTCTTACAGAAAAGTGGCTTGCATTTATTAACATGAATGCAAGACCCGTGATATAACTATGTCATTGCTACATAAATTTCGTGGCATGGCTTGAGTTTTTGTGTGGCTGCATCTAATATTAAATAAGCCGGTCTTTATTGTTTCTTTAGCAGAGCCATGCTAATGGCAAAGCAGTTAAAGCTGATAAAAATTCAATACTTGGGTGTGCTATTCCGTACTTCATACAATCTTGAGAAGATTAACTTTTAACTGACCTTTCAAGTACTACCCATGTTGCCTCAAGTTTTTTGGCTGCATTTACGGCAACCACCTTGGATATAGGCCCTGCTTGCACCTTTATCCGGAACTTAATCTGCGGAGATTTTTAATTAACTAGCCGATAGTGTCAGCTATTTTAGCATCATGCCTAGCATTTTCTTGTCCAAAATTTTTAAGCAAGCTGTGCATATTTTTTCTATAAACAGCGAAACATGTATAGTTGACTAAATCATTCAGGAGGAGGTTTGAACAAAAATAATAGGTTAGGAAATTGCACACCACATGGTAGACTGTAGACAGTGTCTTTATCAAGTGCATACTGCATTCATACACTGGTACACATATTTATACACAAGTCCAACGGCTTGCTTATGTTCTAAATACTTGATTCTGCCGATGATATAAAGTTCCATAAAAGTGGCAGTTCACTTCTTCGAATTGGCCAAAAACCAGTATGACTTCATTTTTAATTTTGAAAGAAGGTTACTATTTTTCGATCTTTTTTTGCTTCTCCATACTTCATATCTATTATTAATGAAGCTATGAAAATGTGAACTCAGGCATATATATTCTTATCTATGCATGACCTTTTCCAACTCGCAGTGATTAAGAAGTTCCAGCGCCTCCGGATTTTCGCGGTACTCTTTCTTTTTCCTTGCTGCTTCTTCCTCCACGAGCTTTGGATTTGTGGCTCCCACTTTAGCCTTGTAACCCACTGAAAGAAAAATCAAATGAATGAGCAAATAAAAGTAACATGTAATTAACAGGAGAGTGCTTTTTAACTTCGATGCACAATCCTTATTTTAGTTTTTCTGCCTTCCTTTGTTTAGACTTTCATAATAATCTAACGGATACAAGAGTGTGACTCTTACGCAGATGTCCCAGTTACTTGAAGAATACGTACTAGGGTTATTAACCCGGTGAAGAACTCCAACAAGCGTAAGCTCATCCTTAGGCTTAAGCTGTAAGCCTTGTAGGATCCATTTAATTGCTTCCCAACTAACTTCTCTGGTCATGTCGTGGATCACCACCACCCGCTGAGCTTCCATGGCCATGATTCTACTTTTTAAAGAATTGACCTGGAAAAGAAGAAGAGGTTGTCATATATGGACCATGAAGATTCTTTTAATGCATGATAGTTTATGACCTCAAAAAATGTCCTTTTCCTTTATGAGCTGTTATTATGCATAAAATTATGATTTAAAGCTTCTTATCATACTTGAGAACTGATGAGTTTAACCATACTGACAAGAAAGTGGAAAACCAAGTGATCGCAATTTTTACTGTGGATTAAAGTCACATTTATGTTTTAGAAAACAGAGAAGGAGAAGAAGAAATGATTGCAGAACAGCAGAAAATGAGATCAGTGTCTGAAACAGAAATAGTACTGAAGTGATGAATGGTGGTTGTTCCAAGGTAGTTATCTCAGTCTGAGTAAATTCGGGTATCCCAGGTAATGTGCTCCACAACCTTTTTTTTACATGTTTTAGATTTAAGGTGAATCTTTATGCTATCATTTTCGTGAAATTCCATGCTTATTACCATATTTATTCACTTTTTAAAATATAGCCACAGGAGGACAAGACAAAAGATGGATGATAACAAAGCTCCTCAATTTCTTGTTGCCCAGCTAATATTCAATGTTATCCCTTTTAAATTTTGCTTTTGTCTGTCTAATACCACCTAACAAAATCTTGGCCGGTTAACTGGAGTCTGTGAACGTACCAATGGGCGTGGAGATAACCTGCTTTTGCTTTTCAAAGCGTTAAAACCTATGTTTATGTTTGAGAGGACTCATTTCTGGTGATTTCAATTTTGTCTTTCACAAGTGTTTTAAGCAATGAAATGGTATCTCCCCCTAGTACTGAACTTCTTACAAAAACATTCTTAAGGATTCCATCGAGTCTTTTAGGACTACCTTTAATCACAATTTTAATTGTGTGCTGACCAGATTCATTAATGTGTTTCAAACTGAATTGACCTGTGGCCGTATGGACCTGTTTCAATCAAGTGGTTCACCTTATGTGGAAATTAGTTCATATTTCATTACGTAATTTGCACATTGTTTATATACTCGTTGAAGCTGTCTCAATCTGATGGTCCACCCTTATTTTAAGATTCGTGATCGTGCCTAAGTTAAATGAAATTGTACATTTAAATAGCCATATGCACAAACGTGGTATTCTAGGAAGATACGTTTACATTTTCTTAGAAAAGTACTCCCTTTGTCTAATTTACTGAAAACCAGATGAATTCGGATGGCAATGTAACATAGTTTGAAAAAGTGAAACTTTAATGATTTGCTCGTATATATTCATGCTCTAGATGTGTTGGGCATGTCGTCTGTGGAGGAACATAGTTTAACATAGTTTTAAAAAATACCTTGTTTTGTGCTCTTTGCCAATCGTAGATCTCTTCTTTTATTTATCTTTCAAAATTGTTTCCCTACATTTGTTTTCGAAAGATAACCTCAAAAGGATTCCGAATCAAGAGTCTTCTTTTCTTTTTTTTTTTTTTTTTTTTTTTTCTTTTTTCTTTTTCTCAATGAGCAGTTTAATTATTGTGCTCATTGTGCCATGTGTTTGGTGCATTCGGTAATCTTGGTCATGCTTGAGCAAGTTTGTGCATATATATCCATAAACTAGTATCTCAATTTTATTGGTGGTAAGATTAGTCTATCTGTTGAGTTTCCACTAGTAAACTTCATATCTTGTGCTGTTGTAACTTCATTTTTGGCGGATATGTCAATGGGTGTGTAAGCGGTCCCCTTTCACAGGGCTGGTTTTGATGAAAACTATGTTAGTGATTAAGCCTGGCGCTTGGATCTTGGCTTTAGCTTTTGTTTGTGGTACCTGTCCTTGAAGGCAATTTACAATGTGTCAAATTTTTATGCAATGATGATTGATCAAACATTATAATTTCATGATTTATATTTTTTGGTTAAGTGACTCCCTATGATTCTGGTATTCATATAATACTAAATACCAAAATAATAGGTGCCCTCATTTCGTTTAATTCATCAGAGCATATATTTATATGTATAATATGTGTACATATATGTGTGTGTATGTACAATACAGTGCATAAGGCTCCCGCACTCCGGGGTCTATGGAGGATCTGACAGAGAGGTTTTTAGGGTACGAACCCGTGACCAAGGTCATAGTAGAGACGTTCATGGCCCCTGGCGTATAGAAATATTCAAATTAGGGTATTAAATAATACCTATATCAATGTATGTGTGTGTGTACGTGTGGTTGAGGTACTTGTACAACATAATTCGATTCACCTCGTCTGTGTTATACGAATGATTGACTAGAGGACCTTTTTTGGGATCTAGATTATCCTTGTATTTCTTTTGTCAATTTCATTTCGTTCCATTCTCCTTTCGTTACCAGTTGAAAGCTGTATATGTCTACTAATCTACTATGAAGCTGGAGATTGTTCAGGCAAGGCTAACATGTTTAACGAGGCAAAATTCAAATCGTATTGGACTGATGAAGATTCGAAAAGTAAAATTGAAGAGAAAGTCAAGACCCTGATATTAAAGTTGAGACTCTTTTATGCAATGGAATTAACTAGATTATCCTCGTATTTCTTTGGTAAGATATTCGGCATGGAATGAGTATGAATGGAAGATCAAGACACAAGCAAACACCCTGAGCTTAGGACTGTAAAGAATGAGCCTAACATAAGGATAAATCCACGTAAGCACTTGAATTTTGGATAAGAATTTTGGAGTTGATTAAAGAATGAGTTCTTAATTTCACCGCGTAAGAAGCACTAATTAGCATTTCTCCAGCAGAGTATTGTTTTCACCGTCGAAATTGTAGTAACAATTTGACCCTGGCCTCACATAATAATATGGCCGCAATATTCCAAATTAAAACCACAGAGGCACACACACGAAGATAGTGCTTAGGTGAAAATTCTGTATAGAGTGAAATCTAGAAAATGTAAATAATGAAAGATAACCAAACTTCATTTCACAATAATAATTTTGCTCTTATAACCACCAATAAGCTCTCCAAAGTAAATCTACCCCAAATATTCTCAACAAATTGACTCATAACGGCTAGAACTCTAAAAACAAAAAACTTGCCATTTACCATCAAATGACAAGTCTGTAAATCTATGTAATGTATTATCCATTTGAATACCAACAGATGAAACCTAATAGGGCAAAATCGGTTTCCAACGTAAAAAGTACCTGAAGGCTACATAGGCCATAGCTATTATAATCGTCGCCATTTTTCCCTCTTTTCAGAAGCTGTACTAGACAATCTCCTGTAGTGTATCTTCACCTTCGTTACAGAATCAGATCAATATAGCAACCCGCATTTTTCCTATTTCCTTTGAAAAATGTCCATTCTCCTTTGAAAATTTCCCATTAGCAGAGCTAGTATAAATGCTCTCACTTTCATTTTTAGTAGCAATGGGAGTTCCATTAGATTCGACAGGCTTTCCATTTTCAGTGATTGAATCAGGAGCTTTAGCAAATCCATTTTCTTTCAGGCTCTTCTCTTGGTCATAATTCTCCAAGCTCTCTTTCCCCCCGACAACTTCTTTGAGGAGTTTGGCTTGTTCCACTATTTCTTTGCCTTCCAACGCATCGCACAAAAGCCTCAGGTTATCAATAGCAAGTGACATACAAAGATTTTCAACATCATCCAGAGAAACATCGAACACACGCTCGGAGACAACAGCAGTTGCAAGTGCCCGAAGGCGGCTACGTTCCTTACGCAACAGTTTCTTCTCTTTCTCCCTCACTTTTTTGTGATTCAGAGCTGTCTCTGCAGCTTTCCTCTCCTCCACCTCTTTCCGAAGTGCCTCCTCTTTGGCTACTCGTGCCGCTTCTTCCTCTTCCAGCCTCTTTGTCAAATACTTGGCATCTTTTTTCTTCTGCTTCTCAGCTCTCTCTTTCTCCTTTCTATCAAGGATTCTAGGATCTCTTTTGTACGCATTATCCACAAGAGAACGTATTCGTGCATACTCCGCCTTTCTAGCCCCCTCTCTAAGCTTTGTATTTTGTCGCTCCATCCACCTCCGCTCTTCACGAGATTCAGCCTCCTCAAGGTCAAACTCTTCCTCATGTCGAAACTCTCTCCAACTCTTGAAATTATACCAAAAAGCATAAAATTTGTCCACTTCCTTCAGTGAACTATTCTCATTGCCCAATGAAGGAACAGGTTTCTTAACAGACCAATGCCCATTCCTCACAAAGTACGGTCCAAACACATCAAAGAAATCATCTCGGGAACAGTTATCCGGGACTGCATCATCTTCCTCATCGGCAGTTTCTGAATCGTAAAGTTTCCTCTTGGAAGGATCGATCAACACCTCATAAGCTTCTTGAATGGCCTTGAAGCGGTCTTCTATTTCATCTCTCTTCTTTTGTTTTTCGCTTTCACTTTTCACAGCAAGAAGAAGAGAGGCCATTTTGTCAGGGTGGTGTCTTAAGGCAGCCTCACGATAGCTCTTCTTTATCTGGTCTTCAGTAGCAAGGTACCCTAAATGACCTAATCCCAATATTGTATAGAAATTTTCTTTCCCATTCAATTTCTTTTTACTTTTGTTTGAATCTGATGATGGTCCATACGATTGTGATTTATCATTTTGAGCATCCTCTTCATTGGTCTTCTTTGATTTCTCCTCTTGACGACCATAAAGCCTGAGAGCAGCTAAGTGAAAAGCATGGCCTGCGGGCTCATACTGGAAAGCCTTAACCGGAAGACAATTTGTAGAAACATGTATCGGCTCTCCAGCTATGATCTCCGGTGAGTAGGAAATCAACAGCAGATTCTTTTTGGAAGTCATTTCAATTCTTCAAAAGTGAAGTAACCAAGTGAAAGAACACAAAGTAGAAATCACTAGCACCCAATGCCAGTATCCAAGTTAAACTGCAATTGCAGGATGAGATCATCATCTCAGATTGAATAACGACGAAACAGAAATGAAAGCAATTAAAATGATTCTGATGCGAGATATTAATGACCATTGCCTAAAAATGGAAGGCCATACGATTCAGCATCTTAACGATTAAGACTATGGGAATTATCTAAGAGCTTAGATGAAATGTGCATACGAAAGCATGAGTAGATGTGTTTAGTAGCCTCTACAGATACTGAAAATAGACTTTTCTTCCTTACAATAAGAAACCATTAAATACCAGACACAAGGCATATTGGATGACATTATTAACACCTGCTGAGAACATGATCTTGTGATGCTACAGTCTCATTTAACACGCATTAACAGAAGTCAATATTAAACCGTTAAACAAAATCACACTAATAAAAAGTCTGAAATAGAAACTTTTACAAATAAAACTATCACTCCCACCCTCTCACAGAGAGACAAATATACGAAGCTCGTTAGTTGGAGGATATATCTTAATTACACAAGCAACAAGCTTATTGCCGCGTGCCCTGCAATAAGAAACACTGCATGATATCTCAAATGATTCTTTTCCTAGTAGAACTTTCAACTTTAGTAATAAAAAATCAACAAGAAAGCCCAAAGGTAAAATGTTCATCAACAGCAGCACCACAGAGTAACAAATAAAACTTATGGCCTCGCTAAAATATACAACTCATAACCAAACAATGTCAGAAGTTACAAAAACAACCATGCAAATAAAATCAAGCCCTTTTGATAAACAAAGTGAGATCGCCACATATGATGTTGTCGAGTTAACAAAATTACCATGCCCTCCCATTACAACTCTGTGACACCTAAATATGATAGCAAAGCAACCAATATATCCAGGGCTTAAATTACATGTCCACTTGATTATATTCACTTAAACAGTTAAACTACCTATTTTGATAAAAAATGCTTTGCAAAAGAAATGAGTAATTTACTAGTATCACTATCACTTTTATGAGAGACTATGTCAGACTATTTGAAAAGTAAAAAAATACAGATGATTATATACTGTAATCAAATTGTAAGCCCCCTTGAGGCTAAACCTTGGCTTATCCTTGGACCCCAAAAATAAGCGAACAAATTGGCTCTGAGGGGACCCAAAACATGTGACCATAAGGGCATAAACGAGTTGAGCCGATGCCAATCTTAATGCCCTGGTTCGGCTCCTGAAGTAAAACAACTTAAAAATCAAGCCCTAGCTCAGCTTTCCACAAACACATCATTCACACAAGTTTCTCATATAGTGCGTTTCGTGCAACTCTAATGAGAGAAAAAACGACGGAAAATAATTTTTTTTCTTAAATCCATGATTTTTTGTAAAAAATATTTTCCCACGAGAAATCATTACACCAAACGGAGCCTTAGAATTTCACAATCCTTTTCTGTAAAGCCCCGTTATTCCAAACAAAAAAAATGAGCTATAACATGTTCAAATGCTAGTCTAGAATACTTAAATACAACAATAAAAGGTCTTATTATCATGTTTTATGACTGTATAATACACGAATACAAATATGAATTCCTTGGCCAAAGACTTACAACTGTCTGGGAAATAAGGTACAAGTATAATAACTGATGATAGAGGTGATGACTATTCTCGAATGAGTTTCAACCTATTATAACTCAAAGTCAGAATTCCTAATTCCTATTTCTGCTTGGAGTTTTCATACAAAAAATAATGGCAAAAACAAGTAGGTATGATAAAAATGATATCTAATTTATTGATAAAAGTATATGCAATGCTATCGTAGCATGAATAAAATATACCTCATCAACTATAACAAGAAAGATATAACTAATAAAAACTGAATATGTATATAAACAAATTGTAATATATGAATCTAAAATAAGTAACAACAAGTAATCAGGATCACTAGGGTCTCCCGAAATTTACACGTAAAGTGGCCGATGAGTGTCTTTATTGCTCGTATGACAAATCTTGGTCACTTGGGCCCCAAAATCTATACCTTGGTCACTAGGGCCCCAAAATCTACATAATAGAATGACTACTGACTAGACTATAGTCACTAGGGCCCCAAGTCTACTATGTTAGTCTAAGTCATGTTTTAGTCAAATCCAATTCAACTATTTGTGATTTAATCCTAATTTATGATTAAATCATTTTAAATAATTTTTTACTTAATCCAAGTTATGATTAAGTCTAAATTTAATAATATTATATATTCAACA
>MKEJ01102560.1:0-11405 GCA_001753735.1 Embelia ribes | reverse complement strand
TTCTGGTTTGGGAGTATTATTTTGGATATGTTGGTCGTTTGTGAGATTGGAGACTGGTAACACACTCGCAACTCCGGGTCTCGGGTGCTTGGGATTCGGGGGCGCGACACAACTCATCAGTGCATAGCAATGGACAAAGAATCAAGATACGAAGCAAAACTGATAAATGTGGACACGGATGCGGTTACCATCTCTTAGAAACTAGCATACAAACATAAAATATGAAGAAACCAGCATACAAACACTAGCATTCACAACTCCTTAGTATATAGCAGTGGACAAAGAATTAAGATACGAAGCAAACTAGTAAATATGAACATGGATACGGTTACTATCTCTCAGAAACTAGCATACAGACATAACAAAATGTGAGTAAGTACATCAAATAAACAGATATTTCATGATCCCCAACATTTTAAATATATAGTATTAGTTTAAAGAAGAAGAACCAATAACTATCTCAATATTTAACTCTAGTACAAACTCCCTCAAAAGTTTCCTCATTTTTACATTCCAAAATTACCATTTAATTATAATTTTTAAACTATACATCAAAGGATAGTCGTGTAAAATCCTAAAGTCCAAATCCGGTCAACCCTTCATCTAATTCTATTTATATCACTAGACTTGTTCAATAGATTTATTGAAAAAGATTGTAGCGATTATCTATATCAGATTAAACTATAATATATGTTCAAAATATAATCAAATTAAAACAAACTCTTAAATTAATTAGAACACGTAAACATAGCTATATCCACACACTCAAATTCTATCTATTTCAAATTCTTTCTCTAATAAACTGGAGTGACTTCGTTAATAATCCATTTAACTAAAGTATATATCCAAGTTTTGCTAAGTGTTTATTTTTTTACTTAGTTGTTTAAATTTGTGTTTTTTTTCTTGCAAATAAATGAATGTCTTAGCTATTTAAGTGTAGTGGATGGTTTTATAGTAAATCAATGTGTATAATTTCGCAAAAAAATTGATTCATCTGCTATGACTTCGACGGTTTCGAGAAAACCTTAGCATAAATCAAGGTCTATATGTATTATTTTTTGCAATTGATCTTGGTTATATGATCGGGATAATTTGAATTTGGGTTTCTGCAAATTTTTTTGTTTTTTTACCATGAGTTACATACTATTTAAATCCAACTTGGGGTATACTCATTGTATATAAATTAAAATTTTTTAGGTGCTGAAACTACATGAAAAAAATTAATACTAAAATTTTAATGTTAAAATTACAAATAAAAAGTGTAGGCATTTCCTATTACCCTTATAAGGCTGTAGGCCTCATTATTTTCTACAAAGTGGGTATTCCTCATGCTCAAGGGTATTCCTTATATCCTTAATTTTCTTAAAAGTGGGGTATTCCTTATGCCCCTTTCTTAAAATCATAAAGGTCGATACGTTGTCCCGGAAAGAAATAGAAAAATCTTAAGTTCCTATCTAAATCGACATGACAATCCGAAACCCCTTTCTTAGCCTTTCCAAACGATCCTTATATGCCATTCAAAATGAGATGAAACTATACAAAGAAGTTATTTACGAGACATAAGAAATAAATTAAAAAAATTAATTTCAATGTACAACTTAACATGGAAATTGAAAAATTGAATGAGAATAGAAATTGACAATAATTATGTCAATGCGTAGCCTTTGTAATAAGGATGAATAAGTGTATAAGCCCTGAAGCCGATCGACAAACTAATTGAGATGATATCGCCCCTAAATCACCGAAGCTTTGGCCCCCAAAATGATCTAACAAACGAATTCGGATCATATTATACCTATACATAAAAATGATCCGTGCGATATATGGAATAAAAAAATCTAATTTATTTTGATGTACTCGTAGGGCACAAAAACCAAGGAATAACAAACTAGCATGAGAAGAAACGAGGCTTAGCTTAGAACGTAGCTCTTAACATGATGATTCCAAAAATCAACTTTTAAATATCGGACAACCCCTCAAGACAGATGGATCAAGGGTGAAAAGTTTTGATCTCTCAAATCTCCCCTGTCTCTCTCTCTCTATTGGTGCGGAATAAGAAGAAAAATGAGGGTCAAATAGGATTTAAAAGTAAAAAAGTAGAAGGGACACATTGTCTGTATTGGCCGGTCCTTACATATGTATCAACAGGCTATTATGTAACAACCAAATGCTATTCATAACAACCAAGTTCTAGAGGGTTTTGGCCCATTTTCGAAGATCTGTGATAGTCGGCCCTCACATATGTATCACCCAACTGTTATCCCAAAATTTCCTGAATATTTTGGACCCCATTTTGATCCCTCTACGCTTCAAATTAATTTTTGTCAAAATACAAAAAGTATAGATGAATATAATACCTTTCTAACGGTATACTATAGGCCCCAATCGGAGTTACGATTTGAGAGATATGACAAAAATACTAAATTGGTATCATACCAGCAACGTAACTTCAAAACTCTCCAAACCTCATACTAACACTAAGAAAGCTACAAACGAAGATAAATAATATCATTTCAAACAATTAATAATATTATTTAAATTCATGAAAAATTAACTCGGAATTTCCGGGACGTTACATTTCAAGGTCTTATGTATGATAGTCTTATAAGTTGTAACTTTCATTGATAAGTCAAAATGATATTTGAATTCCATCCCTTCAAATTTTTTCTTTAATTCATAACTAAGCCTGTTCTGGGCTAGGACAATTTTAGTTTATGGGATATAAATATGACATTTGCTTTTAATTTTCTTAAACCTTGTTATAAAATGTTCAACAGCTTCAAAAAGTT
Organism: Embelia ribes; assembly: GCA_001753735.1. Taxonomy (NCBI): domain Eukaryota; kingdom Viridiplantae; phylum Streptophyta; class Magnoliopsida; order Ericales; family Primulaceae; genus Embelia; species Embelia ribes. Next base: position 8,616 of record MKEJ01102560.1, on the reverse strand, counting down.
TTTGTTTCAATTTGGCCAAATCTGACATTGACATTTCTTGCACCATTCTATAGAACTGGGCATGAAAATGGTTTCCATTTCATGCCAAAGTATAAATGGAATTTGAAGGTAGGTTTATGAAGCAAGTGAAAACACTTATTGCCAAGGAGCAAAGAATAGTTTCGTTTTCAACTATTGATTCTTTCCCAATTTACCTATTTGTAAAGTAAATCACTCTATATGTTATAAGGTTGATTGGTTTTCCTTTCCAGAAAATAAGGTGAGTTCTGGGATTCTTATTTTTGGGCAATGTAATGACCTCAATCCATTGAGGGAACAAACTTCTGAACATAGGTCTTTTAGCCTTTTTCAAGCTAGGCCCATATATTTCTTGCATTAAATCCTTGACTTGTGCTCTCAACCCTTGAGGGAGTTGTTAGGCATTGCATTAGGCATGTTTAATGGCAGCTATTGGTTATTATTGGGGACTACATTTGACCTTTTAGTGGTACCTGTTGTCCATTGTTCTTTGCATATGCTATTTTGTAACCACCTTGAAGAACTTGTTAGTTCTGAGCTAGGTAAATAGGCTAGAATATTGGTTCAGGTATATTATTCCATAGCCTAAGAACATTATTTCTTGTACCTTCATTAGGTTCTGGATTATAGTTATAATTATGATGCCAGTATCAAAAACAGGATTATAGTATACCTGTGGCATTGGTGGTAATGGCTGTGAAATTTCCTCCAATCTCCTGCCTTGCTCTAGGCACTTGAACCACTCCTTGTGTTGAGCACAGGCATGTGCTTATGAGGTTCCCATCACCCTTTTCATCATCACAATGAATTCACTGGTAGCCTTGGCGTTTGGGTCAGAAATAGCTTAAGCCATTTGTTGTATTAATCTTTGCATGTTAATGTTGTCATGGCCACTGGATTGGCCCACTTCATAATCATTGTTCTGGTTAGTCTCAGACATGTCCTGATCATACAAATGATCATTTTTTGGCAAGTTTTCTTCTGAGCCTATTGAGGCCTCCCTGTCACTGAACTCTAGTATTTCTCCCTCCTCGTGGGTATTCCCAATTCTTCTTATTTGCACCATTTTCCCAAGCTAGTCAAGATAAGCCCTTCTTCTAACGCCAAAAATTATTGATGCCTTCTTGATTATTTCCTTTTTTAATTCGGAAAAAACTTTATAGTTAAGGTGTTGGAATGTCTGTTAACTCTTTTAGGATTTTGTTGGTGAAGAATGATAGAAAACTTAAAGAAATAAACACAGTCTGCACAAACAAGAAATTGTTTTTTATTATTCATACTGGTGATGACAACTTGTTGAATGCTTTGATAGAATACATAGGAATGAAGGAACAAACTATTTTAATGTTACTCCCTCTCCTAACTAGGGTAAGTTAACCTATTCCTGAAAAAAAAGATAAAATGTCCATGTGTGGGAATGTCTGTGTGTATCCTTAAGCACTGCCTTTGCCTTATATGCAATATGTGATGGATCCTTTGTAATTGCTTATTTGAACTTGCTTTGGGCTCCAAAATCTTCTCGATGGCAGTTATTTCCTCGTTCTCTAACTTCCTTCTCCACAATCTGACATGTGTTGATGTGTACCCCTTTCCTTCGACGGTTACTATATTCAATTTACGCCATGTAACTACCAACGAATTAATTATGACTTCTTTTTAACTCGGTCATGCACTAATATTATGCGCAATGTCACCTTTAACAAATTACTAGAGTACTTTAAGTAGCCCAAGCCAATAAGTATTAATTAAATTGAAAACGGACTTTGAATAATTGACCTGAGTAATTAACCATAAATCAATATTTAGCTAGCTACATCACTAATAACCGTTTATAATTTTGGGCCTTCTTATGTGCAATTTAAATGTATTGGACCAAACTCTTATTTTACATTGGGCTTTGTTAATTTGGCCCAATAATTTAAGGGTGATTCTATTGGCACATGTTTGTTTTTGGCACCACCTACTTTTTTTATTTTTGAAAACTTGTTGGCACACCTGCATGATTAAAATTGCTATTGGCACCACTTTTAACTTTTAATTTGTAGGACACCAATGACAACTAATTCTCTCTACAACTAAAATTATAAATATTTTTTTCACACAATTCAACCCCCCCTCCTCTTCTCTCTTTAAAAATGGCGATCTAAAACCCTACGGCCACACCCCTTGCCAACCTCCTCTATAGCTGCAAATATGAACCTTGCCGCACACCTTTCACCATCGTCGTGATACCCCATACGTCGCGGCACCGCTGGTGCCGCTTATAAGAGAAGAAGTCGCTCCTAATTGAAGAATTGACTATGAAAAAGTCGAACAATTGGATCAACCTTATAAAGTCGATCATAATGCAAATATTCGACTTTTAGAAAGTCGATTGTTCTGTATTTGGGAAAATTAAAATTATAAGTATGGTTCGATTTTTGTAAGGTCGAACATTATCACAACATTCAACATTCGCAAACTCGATCCTTATGTTCGACTTTATGGATGTCGATTCTTGTAGATTTTTTCGACTTTCAAAAAGTCGATTCTTATGTTATGTAATCAATTGCTTTTGGCCACAATCGACTATGTGAAAGTCAAATGGTGTATTGGTGTATTGTCGTACTGTCTTTCACAAAGTCGATTGTGGCATCACAAATCTGGATTTCAAATAACTTGCTCCAACCATTTAAAATCAAATTTTCTATGAAATACATCTACTTTCATACATTAATTGCGATATAATTATGTATTTAAAGTTTGATTGATGGAATTAAAAGAGTAAAAAGATGATATATACAAGTGGATTTTATGTATAGATGATAAAGTTAGAGATAAAGAGAGGGTAAAAAGATGTTATGCTTGAGATTGAATGGAGAAAATGAAGTGTTAATTACAAACTTTATTTAAAAAAATTAGTATGATTAGATATTAAAGATGAAATTTTGAAATATTTGATTGAGTTTTTGGTTGAATGAAGAAGATGAAGTGTTAGGAAAGAAGATAGGCATTTTGGTCATTTGGAGGTGTGGTGCCAAGTAAGATTTTTGTGGTGCTAATAGTACTAATTGAAATAAAAAATAATTAGTGTGGTGCAAAAGGAGATTTCAACTCCACAATTGTGGCATCAACATAATGGGGTGCCAGAAGTAAAACGTGTGGTGCCAATAGAATCATCTTATTAAAAGAACTATCCTTGCAAGATTTGAACTCAATCCCATATGCCAAAATAAGCCTTATCCTCATAAATCACAATCAATACCACTACATGATTATAAAGTGAACTATTTTCAATATTACGAATTTATAATTCGGGTCCCATGTCATTAATGTTTATTAAACTCCCCATGTTAAAATTACAGATACTCGCCAATGAAATAAAATTACCTACAATCTAATCTAATTAACATAAATTTCTTAAGACCTTCCACTTAGTTTATTTGACATATCATATTATAAAATCCACCTGTCGTGTTTGATATAGTCAAAACTTATAAGCTTCCTTAAGGGGTATCATCAATCCCTATACCGGAACATGTATTCCATCAATTGTTAATAAACATTATATGAATAATATTATTATCCAACTCTATTGACTCAAATTGAATCTCAATCTTCTATAAATTAAAATAACAAACATTGTCCACACGTGTCTAATAATAATTTAAGGATTAAGAGTATAATCTCTATCTATGACTATGAGGCATTAATTGTCTTATATAGTCAGTACTAAAATAATAACCTCAATATAGCCTTGTTTAATACATAGAATGTGTACTAATACAAGTTGGAATTGTACCGTCCCCTCTTGTCAAAACAGACTTACTAAAGTCATACACTCCAATTTACCGATTGTAAGTCTATTCCGTTTAAAATTGTAAATATAAAACTTATATTCCATATAACCGATGATCCAATCTTTTGTGTGTAAGTTATAATTTACATACTAGACCGTCTATTATTTAGAATATAAAACACATACTTATTCATTAAAATATAATGTTAAGTAACCAATGCTCACACAGTTTCTCAATAAAAAAATATAATTTTTATTATGAAGATACTAAATCTAAAACAAGCATTTCATTTGCTATAATCCTAGCACAAACCACAAGCCAAGAATTTAACAATGGGCCGAAACTGGTGCAAATCGACTAATCCTGAGAACAATGAAAATCCCCCAATCATATCAAATCACTTGGATGACCCTCAAACAAAGCTTGGATAAAAAGATCTTCCTGATTTCCATTTCTCTCTATAAAAATCCTCTCTCGAATATCATGGCTCTCTCTTGAAAATTTATCAAGACTTAACTCTAAATAACAAATAAATGTTCCTTATTTAACAGCCCACTTAATATGGGCTAATAGTGAGGAAAACCCAAAGTCATAAACTCAAACTGTGTATATTTGACCAGCCTCCAACGTTGTCAACTATTGGCATTTCCAATGCTCGACGTGACAATACCTCAAAAGTGGCAAACACAATTTTTATTCTGGCCTACAGCAACCTAGTATTGTTCGATCTCAAATTCCATCATTCGAAAGCCTCCTCGAAAAGTTCTCCACTTATTAGGGATTATATGACACTATGTATCACTTATGAAGCATTATTATACTACAAAAAAAAATTTATGTTCCATTTCCACGCCAGCCACATGATCACTTGGAAAAGAAGAAGAAGATAAAATACAAATAACCACATTATACCAAGCATTATTTGCAGACATCCACCATGTAATTTGTTTTGTTTTTTTTCAACCATGTACAAGTCAAAGTTCACAATCAACCAATTTCATCATTTCCCATTCCAATTACTCTTCGGAAAGTCTGGTTAATGTTATTCATATAGTGGTTAACATAGTATAATCTCTGGTCAATCTCTCCGATAAATTAAAATCACAAAAACTTATCATATACTCTTTAAAAAAAACTAATTCGGGAAATATATATTTTATGTTTACATTACTTTGGTGGTTATTTTAATTTTCAATCATGATAAAAATAAAATGAACAAGTTTTGAATGAATTTTTGGTTGATAAATGTTAACAGAATAATCAATAATGGGCCCAGTTGAAATGATTGAATAGTTTATTGTGATCAATTGAAAAAAATGAAAAATATACGATTTTCAATTGCTAAAACAAAATACAGTGACTTTGCAAATGATCGATACTATACTGTGGCTAGTTATTTTTTAACCAAGGGGAGAAAAACAGAGAAAATTGAGCACGTGGGAGTATCCCTCTACGACAAATATGGCTCTCTTTTTTTAATTTTTATTTTGTCATTTTTTTAGTGCACTTGAATGAGATGAGCGTACACCAACAATGACCGGTCACAATATAACATGGCCTATAAAGGATAATTTTTTAACATGGAAAATATGAACCATACATGCTTCATGGCGTATTTGTTTCACTGGAAAACGTGAAGTACAAGGAATGAAGAATCATGAATGTATATTTCCCATTTATTAAAAAAAAAAAGAAAAAAATAAATAGAAAGAAGAGTTTATAAATATCAACCTTGATTACAACTCAAGCAGTTTGCTCAATATCAAGCTGACAGTGGTTTATTCTAAATTTAGGGCTTCATTGGTTTAGGGGGAGGAACGGAAGGAGACGGAAAGCATTTAAAAATTTGGAAGTGTGCTGAAAAAAAAAAAATTAAAATTATAAGATAATTTAATTTCAATGATCAGATTTAATTATTCGCATAAGTTCTTTTCCATCCCTTCCCCTCATAATCACTTTTATGTCTCCCTTCTTCTCCATTCTCCAACTTCTCCCACCCACCAATCAAGCTCATAGTGAAATCCAACCCATTGCTTCGGCTTACAATGGTCATGTCCCAGAGTAATTGATATTTTCCCTCTTTCACGACCAGATATTTTGATTATAAAGTACAATTGACATTCAAATTACAGCTTATCACCAAACATTACGCTATTCTTACATATAATAACTGATGGGTACAACTAAAAAATAAATGTACAAGTGCCCAGAAATGTTATTTCAGATTGACAAAAAATGCAATAGAAACTAAGTATGTAACGGTGAAGGAGTTTCCAATACTAAATACTACAAAAAAAAAAGAATATAACTATAAGATAATACTTTATAGCCACAAATATATGATTCATTAATAAAAAATTATAAGGACAATTTTGTAGTTACTTATATTAGATTCTATTTCGACGGTCCAAAATTAAGCGTCATGATTACACTATTTCCCTATGTAATAAAGTGCATTTTGAACCATTGATGTGGGCAACGTTCAATCACCTAATAGGCTCAGAGGTAGTCTCATGCTAAGTTCTGCTTTGAGATCCGGGTATTTCTGCAAATCATGAGATGTCCCAAGAATTTTCTGCATGAACATATTCAAAAAAAAAATTGCGTCATATTTCAAGCATCGAAATATATCTTGAAAATTTGAGCAGGCTAATAATAACCAGAGCATATGGAAGAGCACTACATCAGCAGAACAACCACTGGTATGTTTCTCTAGAACACGGCGCCGTAAGTTCCCTAAAACTTCAAACATTAATCATGAATGTCTTACACAGTGGAATTCAACACATATATGGACAATCAGAGCAAATTTACGTCAATGATATAATGAATATTACTATATCACCTAAAACTGAGTGCATCTAGCTGAAACGCGCTTGATAAAAGAGACTACAAAAATAGTCCTGCATAGCGGAATTTATGACCACCACTTTGATTTGTATCCTTGTGACTACCACCTAGGCCAAATCTACAGCTCTCAAATTTCATGCAAGTACTGTAGGACCACTTCTTATTAAAATCCTAACTTGAATTCCTACAAATTAGGATCATGCAAACCCTCATTGCGACTTGTGGCTCATAAGTTTGTTCCGTTGAAAACAAGTTCTTTGGAAACAGGAGTAAGGTTGTGTACACAAAACTTGCCAAGATCCCATAATGCGAGAGTTTTATACACTGGACCATCCATGAGGACCACTTCTAAGTTCAATCCTCAAAACTTGAAAATCAATCATATAATAAGTCATTTAACATAAAATTCCTAGCTATGGGCGCTTTTTGATTTAACAGCTTACAAGAAAATTGTCCCACATATGGGACTTTAGGACCACAATTTTGATTAATCCCGTGACCAGTACCAAGGCCAAATCTCCTCGAACCTAAGAACTTTATATCAATCATACAATATGTCAATTAACATACAATTTGCAGTGAAAAAGATGGAGTAATATATAGCGACATGTATCATAGCCATCTAAAACTATTATAGAGGTATGAAACATAAGATGGGAATAATTTGGGACTTGTAAATATATTTTTCAGTCACAGAAAACTTACGAATAATACAAAATCCTCCCCAATAATACAATTGCACATGATAAGATGTGCCCGCCAAGCCTGGTATTTTGATTTCAATTTCAGACATAAATTTAGCAGCTAAAGAGTAGAACTAAAGAAAAATTCAAAAGCCACAGTAACACAAATGTTCCAAGATAGTCCAAATTAGAAGCTACAACTTAGCTCATCTTTCAGAGACACAAGTATTGGATGAACCATTCGAAATGTGAGAAAACCATTTCCAAAGAAAACCATCTCTCCTACAAAAGAAACAACCTCCTAATACATTCCCAATGTCAAGACAGACAACTCAAAACCGCATAACAAGTAAAATCCGTAGCGAAAATCCATTTTTTTAAGTATGCCACATCAACGTTGGCACTATGGGAAGAGACAATCCTAATACATTCTCTATACCTATGCTGTGAATTTTCTGCAGTTGTGCATTAAATAAATACTATTTCAATACCTTCTTCCCAAAAGTTTAAATGTTAAAGATGAATTCTGTTAAGAAATAATGGTTTCAGATAACAGTCTTAAGCAAGCATCCAAAAAGCATTTAATTCCTATTATTATACTAGAAAAGGTGACTAATTATGTGCAATATGGGTGGGCTTGGGAGAAATTATGAGCCTGAGTATTTCCTTACAGTAACTTGATATAAGGCCATACACCGTGGGCAGGGACGAATATAACACCGAAATGGTAGGATCGGTACAATCAAGAGTGTAAACACATTACTAATATTAAGAGATTATTTATTTATTTATTATTATTTTTTTATATTTATATCAAGAGATGAATTAATTGCCAAGGTTCTTTTATATATTACTCAGCACAACTTTAGTTTAGGTTGGATTTCCTACACATCCAACGCTCATAGTGAGCTGACATTGTGGCACACAAACCGTAATTAGCCACAGCAAACCGTAATAGACCCTCACCAATGACAAACCAAAATGATGGGAGATATGACTTAAAGTTTAATCTCACCATATGGTTCAGTTCCAAAGACTCGAATGCTTTTATAACCGTGACTGTGCCTAAATATTTATACAAAGAAAACAACTAGATGGGAGTAAAGCAATTGAAAATTTTTAATCACAACCTCATATATTTGCGATTAAAAAAAAAAAGGTGCATGCATATGTACTAAAGTACTACTTATATACAGTGGCGCTGTTAGGGGGTGCAGTCACTGCAATCGGGGCTTCGACTTTAATTTTATTCACTTATATATTATTTTTTTACTTTCTTTTTAATT